>JAOSBN010150696.1:1711-23958 GCA_027563595.1 Erythroxylum suave | reverse complement strand
GGCTTTAAAACCTCCATTTATATTTCTTACTTTGCTTGATAACCTTCCTTAAAGCTAAGTGGGGAATCTTATTGGACATAGATATTCAAACTCCAATAAGCCTAGAATTAATTTAATCTCAATAGAATTAATTCTAGCTTATTAACTAAAGGTCATTCCACTAAAGACAATTAGTTGAACTCATGAGTTACTAAATATTATGAGAACACATATCCAATTGCAAACCCTATTATGAGTCTTATTATAGTCATCCGCACAATAAAGGGTAAAATTACCGTTTTGCTCATATATTGGTTTTTCCTTCTAGATCTCCCGTTTTACTCTATATGGTGATTAACACATAAGATCTCATCTTGGTGTTAAGACTTGATGGGTAGTTAGTCCATCAAACTCTTAGCTCCAGCTTAATCACCAATCTCCATAAAACATCTAGAAGTGATGATATCACTATAAACTCTTTATTTGAGTAAATGTTCCCTGATACATGTTTCAATTAATAATTCCAACATGCAGACACTGGATTAATACTTTGTAAAAATCCATTATGATCATATCAAGAATTATAATAAAACACATATGAGTTCACCACTCATTAAGATTATGGTCCATAATAAGCAAATGTTAAAATGTATGTTTTATGATTAAAGCAACGACTTACTTTATTCATTAAAACATACGTGATTCCATATTCATTTAATAGTAACATTATCGATAGTCGACTACTATCATGATATGAAACTTATCATTCCCTTGAAGTAAACTACTTTACTTACTTAGAGATAAATCGCAACACTACAGTCTAAACCATAATCAAGCCACCAACTTGATTATCCAACTGTGAATCAATTAATTTAGATTCTAATAATATACATGTTTCCCATTCTTCTTCATGTATATATATATTATTAACAAAAGAATCTTAGTTCCTTATAACTAGTTATTATTATACTTATAAAAATAAATCCAAAATCTTTTGTTTTATTAATAATAAATATTTTCATTACAAACCTCTGACTGGAAGAAGATTAAGTTATATGTAAATTCACTTAATTTCTAGGGCACTATATTTAGATAACTCCAACACTCATTTCTACATCCACATTACAGCATACCTCAACGCCATTTTCATGATCATTTAATCTCAAAATAATCATCATATATGTTTCATTTAACAAGGCCATGAAGATCTATAGTAATACACTTGCTTGTTTTAACTCCAAGCTTTGAAGATCACATAACCTTAACTTCTTCCATGCTATACGATCATCAAGATTTAAGGGTGAAATATGTTGGGTCTTCAATGACAAGAAGAAGACAATGAAAGGTGGAAGTGGTAAGGTGCAAATTTTTGGAAAGATCAACGTTGAGAGCGTTAGTGAGAAGAGAATGTCGCGAGTGGAGAATATAAGAAAATAATGAAGAAGATGAGAACAAGTAACAAGTGAAAGATAAAAAGTGAAGATGGTCTTTCAATTTGGTTAGTGTCATGGATGAGTGAGGTGAGTGGCAAGTGTTGTGACACTTGTCACTTGCCACATGTCACTTTAATGTGGTCTCCACTTGGCTCTTTTAATAACCAGTCCATTTATCTTTGAATTTCTAGTCCATTTTTCACCCAATTTTCTATGACACTTGTCATTTGATCCTAATGTCACTTGTTAATTATTTCTACTGCCATATGCCACTTACTTCTACTACGATGAATCAATTTGTCTTGCCACTTGACATTTTTCCTTGTCCAAAAATAGACAAAATTTCATAAATCTCTCAACTTTTACCAAAATTTTTGAATCAATAGTTATAATTCAACAAATCAATTTTCAAGATACAAAAATTCACTATTCAAATTGTAATCATTTAAAAATCATTTATATCCCAGAATATGCCAATTGAGTACATGCACAGCCTTTGTAATGTGTACAAAAATCAATAATCACGTGTGTGTATGCTTATGGGAGTGATATGCATATAAATGTAATGCTTTTTTATTTTCTTAATGATATTTCTCATATACAGAAAACTAGGTTCTAACCCTTAGTATGGGAAAATAGGATATTAAACACATATTTATAAATATCACAAAATTTATAAATAGTGATGACATAATTAATCAAGGAATATAATGCAAATTTGCTTCAATGTATTATTCATATATCGTAAATTCACATTTATAAACTAAATATTAATATTCAACAATCATCACTACAAATTATATAGACAATTACTCATGATTAGAAATCATCAATACAATGAATACAAATGTTCATCAATACCAAGTAGTCATTTTATCATGCTATATTTCTTATTTATAAATGTTTAATTTACGTTTTGTTTTAAGCCTACACATTTTCGCGGGTGTGGCTAATGGGAACTGTAGATATCGAAAGATATCAAATTGTAGATACCTGAAAGTATTGAACTATGAAGGCATCAAACTGTAGCAACTGTACTATAACCATATAGACTTGCCTATCTTTTCACCTCTAAGCCAACAAAGCAGGCATTGTAACATTTTCCTTGAACCATATGGCAACTTTATAATTTATATATTGACAAATCATATGATATTTGTTTAAAATCATAAAATCTATATTTGCGTTTAGACATGCAAGTCATAACTTACCACCATTAGAAGGGTACGAAAATCATACTTGTATAATCATGCTATATATATATAAGAAATAAATATGCATATAAATAATCCATATATATGTAAACTTCCATTAGCATACATTATGATCAATCTTAAAATTCAAAATTTAATCTCCAGCTTCACATATGGTAAGTCATATTTCATTTATTTCTAAGTGTTTGCAAAGTTTCATAAATATCCTAAAAGGTTTGGATATGATTATGTAAAAATCAGAAACGATAACAAACTTCAAAATAATGTAATTTCCTTCCTATTGTGTCCCATGCCAAGAATTCATACCTTCATTGGTTCTATATATTTCACATGGAAAACATTCAAATTAGGTTTTTAGGTTTTCTAGACATTTGTTTCCCTATGTATCTAGTTTCTATAACATCAAAATTTAGGCCATTTGGACTTATAAATTATAAAACATGCACCAAACATCACAAATTTCTCGAACAAAGGAGCATCATCAGGTCACCATTTTCAATCTCAAATTCTAGTTTCATTAAACTAGAATTAGGTTAGGATATCCTCTAACGATTTTTAGTTCTATAGCTTCATCTTCAATTTAAAATACCTAATTTAGATGTCTGTAGTTCGATTTATGTCCAAAAAATGGGATTAGTTCAAATGAATCTAAAACAAAATTCCACTACATGTTACTCTCTTGTCATATTCAACCAATTCCATGTAAATTAACATCAAAGTAACACCGAGATACCATTCCACTTACCATTCCATATCCAAATGAATATTTGTATCCATTCAAACCAACATAAATACAAATTAAACTATGTGTGGTCCCAAACCTTAAAACAACCAACTTGCTTTTTTAGTACTTTTCCTTATCTTCTCTTTTAGCTTTGTTTGATTCACCAACTAAAACCACCATAAATACATATCTCAATCCCAATTTCAACCTTTTAATTCCAGCTCTTCATGAGGAAAAATAGAAAAGATAAAGATGAAGAGAAAACTACTAACTTTTAACTTGATTTCCACCTAAGATTAGCTAGATTCCTTATGTACAAAATTGTGTGATGAAGAAGGTGAAATGGAGAGAAAATGAGAAGAGGAAAATTTGGCATTCAAAAGCCTAAATGCACATCTCTCTTGATAGGTGTGCATTAGTACATGTTTTTCTAGGTATTTGGCATGTGTTTCCTTGTATAATTGTTGATCATTGTTGTAGTTTAGGATTCATTTTGTATGTTTGCATCAAGTTTGATTTCCATTGTTGTTCTTGTGTGTTTGATGTTAATTGAGGGTAAGAATTGACTATTTTTATGTAGGAAGGAAAATGTCGTAACTTGGATGTTGAACTAGAGACCAAAGAGGACAAGAAAAGAGGAGTACATCTGTGACCAATTCCCATAATCATAAGAATCATGCAAATTCTCACGATCATGGGAATTATAATCTGAGACTTTATGCGGGGCTTCATTAAACTCAAGGTTTTAAACAATAAAAGGATAATTAAGCCTCCATCTTCAAGGTGAGACGACACCCTTCGATAGAAACACCATCCTTGAGTGAAGAACACATGTTTAGAGCCTTAAGGAAGGATTGAAGACAAGGATCATCATCAAGTTTGGGAAAAATAGCACATCAACACCAAAATTCCAGATTTTGGTAAAGAAGAGAAGGAGTTTTTATATTCAATTTTTAGTCACTTTGATCTCTTCTTTTCTTTGTAAAAATGGTTTATTTGAATGTTGATATTGTTTTGGAGATTATGTTAGGCTGATTTAATTTTAGGGATTGTTTTTGAACTATTTTGTTAGAACCCCTATTTTATTGAATTAAATGAAGTTGCCTTTGATGATTGTTGTTTTTAATTGTTGTCATGCAACAAATCGAGAGAGTGAGTAAGATGAAATTTTTGTAGGATTGTACAATGAGAGTTAGTGACATATAGACATACAATCATCACATGAATTGAATAGTTAGAAGAGAGATCTTGGCTAGTCAATTGATCACCTATAGGATAGTTTAATAACTAGTTGAATCGGTAGAGTCATTAGGTAGGTTGAGAGATCGTCCAATTGATTCCTGTTAATTTGATTAGGGACAAGTAGTTACACCTTGAGAGAGAGTAATTATTACATTTGTAAATCTAGGGTGAGACATAATTCAATTAGTAAAATAGGAGGGAGACAAAATAGGTAAAAAGTAATTTCTAGTCTTTAAATTCTTAAATTCTGACTTTTCTGCGATTGTGGTATTGTTCTTCATTCATCATTAATCTTTTAGTTTTGATTTGATTTTCTAAATTATTTCCTTAAAAGCAATTCCAGATCTTAAACAAAGTTTTGTCTAAATTGAGCAGTGTCTGGGCATCAATCACTATGGGATCGATATCCTCTCTTTTTAACTACAAGTCACAACCCCTTCTGGGAATTGATTGTTGATCATCTTGTTTGATTTAGATTACTTTGATTAAGAGTTTTCATACTTTTGCTGCTGTAATTGTAGGTGCAAGAACACAAGGAGCACATGAAGAACAAAAGAAGCAATAGAAGACAAATTTCTCGACATTAAGAAGCATGAAAGAGAAATAAGAAGGGCGAAGCGTCTAAACTTTTCAAATCAAGATATAGCTAAAGAAAGAGAGCAAAGAGGACTAGATAATGTTGATGGATTTCATGAGGCCAAGATTTAGTCCTCAAGGAGTGGCGAGACCAGTAGTTCAAGCAAATAATTTTCAAATAAAGCCGGTGCTACTGAATATTCCACAAAATAATGTGCAGTTCTACAGGCTATCAAACTAGGATCCGAACGCCCACATTGTAAATTTCTTAGAGATCTGTGATACATTCAGATTTAACGACATGTCTAATGATGCAGTGAAGCTGAGGCTATTTTTATTCACATTGAAGGATCGGGCCAAAGTGTGGTACAACACATTGAATTCAGGCCAAATTACGACTTGGGAACAACTCTCCCAAGCATTTCTCACCAAGTGTTCATTGACAAAGATGATGAAGATAATCAAGGAAATCACAAATTTCCAGCAAGGTGATAGAGAATCTCTCTATGAAGCTTAGGAGAAAGAACTTCAGAGAAGCTATCCACATCACAACCTCCCAAGGGAATTTCTTGTTCAAACTTTCTATAATAGAGTGAATCCAAGCACAAGGGGAAAAATTGATGTAGCAGCCGGAGGTTCACTGATAAGGAAGACGGTGAAAGTAGCTCACGATTTATTGGAAGAGTAGGTAAGCAATAGCTGCACGTGGTCAAGTGAGAGGAGCAGAAAAGGACAAAAAGAATAGAAAGGTATTATACCTATTGACTTGGTTACTACCTTGCAAGCTCAGATCACGACTCTTACGAAGCAGCTAAACAACATGCAAGGAGAATTTACCTTAGCAGTTAAGGTGATGTAAGCAAAATATGACCTATGTGGGGAGAACAACCACAACTTAGCGGAATCTTTTCTATTGGGAACTGGGGGTACTAAACAAGTAACTTAATTACCATAAATTACATACCGGAACACCCTGTGGATATTCTAGTATATAATCTACAATAATGACATGTTAACTACATCACCTTCACTTTATAGCATGGCAACATATCCAACTTAGTCATGGCATCAACTATTGTATATAAAATTTACCAAATTTTAAAACCCAATTCCAAATTGCATTCCTCATTTCACTTTATAAATCTGAACGTATTTACATTGTAGCTTTTAAACACCCATACATGTACATTATCAAATCCTAATACACAATATGCTACACAAAAGAGGAAATTACAAAAAATTCTATTTAATCTTTCCAATAAAAGTTGATAGACCTTTGAGCCATTTCTTCTTCTCCGCAAAAGTACAAGACTATACTTTTGTAGCGTCTCTTAGTAGCTAAAGTCCTCTCTCAGTCTTGAAAGGTCAATGTGCAATTTTGGGTGAGTTTTGCAAACTCAATAAGGTAACCATCATCGATGGTTCACTCAATTCATGCAAAACATCACATACATAACATATAGTTCACATTTTTCCATTTTGCATGCATTATCACATATTGCATATCACATTCTCATTCAAGGGTAAGACAATTTTGCATTACAAACAATCAAACATACTTATTCAAAATGCATATGAAATGCTCATGTGACTATTTTCTAATTGTTATGTTGTTGTGACTGAGTACCTAGACTATCCCGTATCCATTGTGGCTATCGGGCTCACTTATACTATCCCTTATCCATTGGGGACATAGGGCTCATTTTATATAGTGAGCCTTTGGCTCTTTATCACAATTGGAGCTTTAAGCTCGTTTTCGGTGGCTACTTAGGTCACAACTCTCATTATCTGATCATGCATTCATGTATGGAATCCATCTCTCATAATCGATCAGCCATGTCAAGAAGCATTTAGTTCGTCACATTCACATAAAACTAGCACTTTAATATCACATTCATGCATCAAATCTTGGACCTTCATTGTCCAGCTTCAACATAATCAAATCATATTTATATCATCATTCAAAACATATTCTAAAGCAAACAATTAATTGCGTGAAACCATCTTGGCTACTCAGAGGTTGCTCCTAAAGCTAATGTTTAGAAGTTACAGTGATGTATGGATATTGAAATTCCAATTGCTCTTCTATATCAAGCAATATACACTTATCACACTTTTGCATAATTATAAGTGTTTGTTAATGCACATGTATGTATATCAAATATGCACAATGCATGTTCATGACAATCCCGGGTATCGCTCTATTATTCTCGTCACGTAAACATTCATATTTTCAAACTCACATAAGTATCATTTATACTTATGATTTATACCTTAATAAAACCATTAAAATCAAAATTCATAACTCATTTCGTCAATTCAGATTTTTCCTAAAACATACCTTTGGGTCAATTGTCAATGACCAATCTAACCACGAAAATGAAATAATTTGGCAATATTTTCTTCTAGAAAAATGTTCTTCTATCTCTTAAGTTTATAATGACATAAAGATCATTCAATTCGGTTCAGTTCTCTGAAAGTTATACTCAAAAAATTTTCTAACTGTTCTTATACTAAAATAGTGCCCTATACTTAACTTCCATCCAGAAATTGAAATTCTTAGAGATAGAATTAAAGTTAGATTTCTTCATGAAATTTATAGCCTAATGTCTCTAGTTTATTCCAACTCAAAAATAATTCCATTTGGATACATACAGATCAAGAATTGTCACAATACTGAAGCATGTTGAGTGAAAATACTCCAGTTATGAAATTCCAGAACTCCTCATCAATTTCATCTCAATTTATCACTCAATCTCTCCAAAATGATTTCATATGGTTATAATTTTTTGTAGACATGTATCAAAAGGTGTTTCGAATCTTTTAGTTCAAATACCAGGTCATTTTGGAGGCTAGGAGAGGAAGATATGGACAAAAGAGCAAAGGATGTTTGAAATAGTCCCTCATTTTTTAGAGTTTCGGAGTCATGATTGTGCACCTGCACGATCGTGAAATTCTAAGTGCATTATCGATGTTACAATCGTGACATTCCAAATGCATCTGCGATGTCACGATCGTGCTCTAGCATGATCATGACTTGTAAGCTTGCTTAGAAAAGTCAGCACAATCGTGCCTTTTCATTCTTCTTCCGAATCTCTGCAATTTTTCTCTTCTTTCTTTTCTTTTAAACTAACTTCTCTAACTTAATTCCACTCTCATTTAAATCAAAACATTCATAAATAGATCAAAACAAAAATCAACACCAAATATCAAAAACCAGAAAATCTTTCACGTATCTCTTCATCCCTTACACTTTCCTTTATATTTTTCTGCATTTTGTTGATCATTTTCTTTTTTTTTCTCTATCTAACATTTCTAATTTATATTCTCACACGTCTACTCCCCTTTTAGATCAACATAACACAACAAATCAAAACCCAAGATTAAAATATAGACATCAAAAATTCGATCCTCACTCACGCATATGTCCATTTTCTGCACTATTTCACTTTCATTTTTTTGCATATTAAATTTTTGCATTCTCTTCATTTCTTCCTCAAACTTTCATTTTAATCAATCTTTCTCATCTCCATACATCACCATACACCTTTTTCTAAACTCTAAATTCATTTTAAACACTCAAAACTATTCATGTACATCAACAATGAAAAACATAGTATATACATATATAAATCAACTTGTATAAATTTCTGCACTCCTCTCATGCATATTTTTGTTGATCTTTCAACTCCAAAAATTATCTCCACATTACCTTATAACATATTGATCATCAAAACACAATATAAAAAATGTCAATATACTCATCCTATACCCACAGTATACATGAAAAATGTCCATTTTCATATGATCATTTAATGACAACTAATTCACCAAATTTATCTCATATAACAACAACTCATAAGCATTTACATGTATTTGTTAAAACTCCAAAATCTTCAAAAACTTCAAGAAGCCCTAACTCTCATGCAACCATGTACATCAACTTGAAGGTGGTTTAGTTTAGTTTTTTTTAGGCAAAAGAAATAGACAACAAAATGGGAGTAGTAAAAAAAAAGATGGAAGCAAGGTGTAACATTGGTGAGAAAACCGTGAAGAAGATGAAGCTTAGAGAAGGAAGCCACAAAGAAGGAAATAAGACAAGACAAAAAGAATGACTTGGTCTTTCAAAGATAGAAGAAACGTGACTTGGTCATGTAAAAAGTAATTGTATAATGAAACTTGAACTAGACAAGTGACACTTGTCACTTATCTAACTTCTAAGGCTTTAACTAAGTTATTATTGAACTAGTCCCATAACTCCCATCTTTTTATTCCAATTATCTCTAAAATTTTCAACAACATCTTCTCACAAATTCTAAAGTCATCTACAAAATTCTCCAATATCTCATAACTCATTTCTATTTCCATTCATCAATTTACTTGCCAACTGGCATTTTTTTTCCTAATTCAATAATATCCAATAATTTCAAAAAAAAATTTCCTAAAATTCCCTAAAGATTCTAAATCAATAAATACTCTCTCCATAAAATCACATTCCAAATATTTAAATCAATAAATACTCTCTCCATAAAATCAATAAAATCACATTCCAAATATATAAATCAATTATACCCAGAATGTCAATGAATGCAAGTACAATCATTGTCATGTGCAAAAATACCTATATTCATGTGTATGTATATGTCATATTATGCATGAACATGAAATGCATTTTCTAATCTCTCAATAATCTCTTATATTTATTATTCTAGCCTTAACATAGGTAACAAGATGTTACAACTCTCCCTTCCTTAAAAAAAATTTCGTCCTCGAAATTCTTACCTGGTTGTTCAAACAGGTGGGGATATTGTCTCCTTATATGCTCCTCCGTTTCTTAAGTTGCTTACTCGGTTGAGTGATTCCTTCAGAGGAATTTCACTAATGGAATGAATCGGTTCCTCAACTACTTGATCTAAGATCCCACTATCTTGATTGGCTCCTCAACATAGCTTAAGTTACTAGTAACCTTAATCTCTTGAGCCGGTATCATATGTGTTGGATTCGATCGGTATCTTCAGAGCATACTTACATGAAATACATTATGTAATTTAGACATTTGATTCGGTAAAGCTAACTTATATGCCAAAGGTTCTATCCTCTCAATAATCTCATAAGGACCAATGTACTTTGGGCTCAACTTGCCCTTTTTACCGAATCTTAATACTACCTTCCATGGTGACACTCTCAGGAACACTTTGTCTCCTACACTGTATTTCATATCCCGTCGATGTTGATCCTTATAGCTCTTCTGTCTATCTTAAGCTACTTTAATTCAGTTTCGGATCAATTTCTCCTTGTCCACAGTATCTTAAATCAATTACAGGCCTTCAACCATTCTTAAGCCCTCTTCATCCTAATACAGAGGTGATCGACACTTTCTTCCATACAATGCCTCGTATGGTGCCATTCTAATACTATTGATAGTGGTTATTGTAAGAAAATTCTATTAGTGCTATATACTGATCCCATGCTCCTTGAAACTCCAATACGCAAGCTTTAAGCATATCCTCAATAGTCTTGGTAGTCCTCCTAGTCTGTCCATCTATTTGAGGATGAAATGTGGTACTGAAGTTCAACTTTGTGAACATAGCCGACTGCAAACTCTTCCAGAATCACGAAGTCAATATGGGATTCCTTTTCGATATAATGGACATTGGAACCCTATATAGTCTAACCACTTGATTCACATATCTCCGAGCTAACTGATCTGGTGAGTTATTTTCTCTCAATGGTAAGAAATGGGTCGACTTAGTCAATCGATCCACCCATATAGCATCATTCTACCTCGGAGTTTTAGGCAACCCCATAATAAAATCCATGGTAATTCATTCCCAATTTCACTCCGGAATAGGTAACGAATGTAGCTTCCTTACTGGAGCCTGATGCTCATCCTTAACCTATTGGCATGTCATACACTTAGAAACATACTTTGCAACTAGCTTTTCTATTTCGGGCCATCAGAAATGCTGCTTCAGCGTGTTATATATCTTGGTAGTGCCAGGATGCATAGCATAGGTGGCCATATGAGCTTCCTCTACAATTTCTTTCCTTAAATCATCCACATTAGGCACACACAGTCTCTGTTTCAACCACAATGTTCATCTCCCAACTCAAACTCGGAATCCAAATTCATCTTCACTTTCTATATAAGCTTCAACATATTAGGATCTTTCTAGACTTTTCTAATTCTATCATGCAGCATTGATCTTAACTTTAGTTTGGCTATCACTGAGTTATTATGCTCTAGATTCAACTTCACATTCAAAGCTCTCAAATGAATCAGGCTTGGTAACCTTGATAATTGAATTTGAGTAGCACTGGTATTAAACTTCCTGCTTAGAGCATAAGCCACCACATTAGCTTTCCCCGGATGATACTTAATCATGCAGTCGTAACCCTTTAATAGCTTATTCCATCTTCTTTGCCTAATGTTCAACTCCTTCTGACTCAACAGATACTTCAAGCTCTTATGATCTGTATAAATCTGGAATGTCTCTCTATATAGATAGTGTCTCCATATCTTTAGAGCAAAGACAACTGTAACAAGCCCTAAATCATGTACCAAATTGTTAATCTCGTGAGACCTTAATTGTCTTGATGCATAGGCGATCACTTTCCCATATTGAATCAATACACATCCCAATCCTTGATGCAAAGCATCACTATATACCATATGTCCTCAAGTCCCTAATGGAATAGTCGACACTAGTGCTGTAGTCAACCGATGCTTCAGCTCCTCAAAGCTCTTCTGACATTCCTCATTCCATGTGAATACCAAATTCTTCCTTAGAAGTTTTATCAGAGGGGCTGAGATCAAAGAAAACTCCTCGACCAACCTCTGGTAATATCTGACTAATCCTAGGAAGCTTCGGATTTTTGATACATTTCTCAAAGCTTCCCAATTCATCACTGCCTCTATCTTCTCTGGATCTACCTGTATGCATTGTCCAGCTACTATATGTCTTAGAAACACTACCTGATCTAGCCAAAATTCACACTTACTGAACTTGACATACAATAATTTCTACCTCATAATCTATAGTACTACCCTTAAATGTTCGGCATGTTCTTCTCTATTCTTTGAATACACCAAAATATCATCAATAAACAATATCACAAAGTAGTCCAAGTAGGGCTAAAACACCTTTTCATCAAGGCCATAAATGCTGTCAAGGCATTAGTTAACCCAAATGGCATTACTAAAAACTCAAAATGCCCATACCTACTACTAAATGCACTTTTAGGTACATCAGCCTCTGCTATCTTCAACTGATACTTCCTGATCTCAAATCCAACTTAGTGAAGACCTAAGCTCCCTACAACTGATCAAGCAAATCATCAATTCTAGGCAACGGGTACTTGTTCTTCACTGTCACCTGATTTAGTTACCAATAATCGATACATAACCTCAAAGTTGCATCTTTCTTTTTATAAACAAAACTGAAGCTCCCCAAGTTGAAACAATGAGTCTATTGAAAAACTTTTCTAGCAACTCCTATGGCTGAGCCTTCAACTCCTTTAGTTCCTTAGGTGCCATCCATTATGGAGGAATGGATATAGGAGCAGCACCTGAAACTAAGTCAATCATAAACTCCATTTCCCGATTTGGAGGTAAACCAGATAGCTCAGTGGGACACATTCAAGAATTTGCTAACAACAAGAATGTCCTGTAGATTCTGCTCAACTCGAGTATAAATGACATGGGCCAAATAAGCCTCACTTCCACCTTACATCATCCTCAATACACTCATAAATGATATCAACCTGGCTATCACTGCCTGACTAATTCCTCTGAAAACTTCTCTCAGCTGATTAGGAGATTTTAAAACCACCTCCTTATTATCGCAATCTATGATAGTCTATGATTAGTGAGCTAATCCATGCCTAACATAATATTTATCTCTCTTAGCTGTAGTATAATCAAGTTTGCTTCCAATTCTGCTTGATCAATCCGAATAGAGCATTTCCTGCAGACTTCTCTCGTAACTATAGTACTACCTATTAGTATACTCACCTCGAATCCATACTATAATGGCTCTCTATCATAATTCAACCTAGATGCCACATGGGGATAACTGACTTTACACTGTGCCTCTTCCACTACTAGGCTGTATAAAGCCACCCCTCTATTTGAATCCTGACTATCTTGATCCAGTCGGTGGTTTGAAAGCTTGGTTCTGACGTTTACTGAATGTTCTGCCAGAACCACTCTGAATCTCACTGGACCTCTTCAATCTGGACGTTTGCCTAAACTCCACTTGTCCCTCTCTCAGTAGCTGCTCAATTTTGATCAAAATAGCTCTCAACTCAGTGAAACTACTCAGGTTAGAGATCGCTAGTCTTGTCCTGATCTCCATGTTCAGCCCATCTTCGAATCTTCTAAACTTATCTTCTTCAGCAAGAATCAAAGCAGTAGCATATCCCATCAACTCATTGAACTAGATCTCATATTCTGCCACTGAAATCCTACCTTGCTTCAAATCCAGAAACTCTTTCATCCTCCTATCCAAGTAGATCTTAGGCATTTAGTTCTCCTTGAAGACCCTCAGGAAGTTTTCCCACTTTAGGTTGTAAGGCCTGGTGGTACTGCCTGGAATAGCCTTCCATCACTGGTAAGTTGGGCCTTGCAGTCAAGATACTGCATAGTCGAACTTCTCATCTGGCTCGCAGTCCATTTTATCGAAAACTCTCTCCGTCCTCTCTAGCCATCCTTTGGCCTCTGCAAGGTCTGTACTTCCATAGAAGTCCACAACCCCCTACTTCTACAGCCTATCATACCTCCTATCCCTCCTCTAGGGAACTTTAGGAGACATTTCCTTAGGTCGAGGTATCGAAGACTCTCTACTGGCTCCTACAGATCCTAGGTCAGCTAATTGCCCCAGTTGATCACCTATGGTGGATGACTTATAATAAATAATAGCTTAAATCATTATCCATATTTCTTATGATATTTCATGCTTACAATTCCTATATATCCCTATGGATGCCAAACTATGCTCTGATACCAAAATGTAACACTACATTACCATAAATTGCATATAGGAACACCCTGTGGATATTCTAGTATATAATCTAAATAATGACGTATTAACTATCTCACCTTCACTTTATAACATGGCAATATATCCAACTAAGTCATGAAATCAACTATTATACATAAAAGTCACCAAATTTTAAAACTGAATTTCAAATTGTATTCCTCATTTCATTTAATAAATCTAAATGTATTTATATTGTAGCTTTTAAATACCTATACATGTACATCATCATATCTTAATACAAAATATGCTACACGAAAAAGGAAAGTACATAAAAAGTCTATCTAATCTTTCCAATCCCAGCTGACCGACCTTTGAGCCATTTCTTCTTCTTCCCAAAAGTACAAAACTGTACTTCTTGTAGTATCTCTCAGTAGCTAAAGTCCTTTCTCGATCCTAAAACGTCAACGTGCAATTTTGGGTGAGTTTTGCAAACTCAATGAGGTAACCATCATCGAGGGTTCACTCAATTCATGTAACACATCAAATATATAACATATAATTCACATCTTTGCATTTTGCATGAATTATCAGATATCACATATTACATTTTTATTCAAAGGTAAGATAACTTTGCATTTCAAACAATCAAGCATACTTATTCAAAATGTATATGAAATGCTCATGTGACTCTTTTCCAATTGATATGTTGTTGTGACTGAGTGCCTAGACTGTTCCGTATCCATTGTAGATATTGGGCTCATTTATACTATCCCTTATCTGTTGGAGATACAAGGCTCATTTTACATATTGAGCCTTTAGCTTTTAATCACATTTGGAGCTTTAAGCTTGTTTTCGATGGCTACTCTCTCATTATCTAATCATGCATTCATTTATGGAATGCATATCTCATAATAGATCAACCATGTCAAGAAGCATTTAGTTCGTCACATTTACATACAATTAACACTTCAATATTGCATTCATGTATCAAGTCTCGAACCTTCATTGTTTGGCATCAACATAATCAAATCATATTCATATCATCATTC
Organism: Erythroxylum suave; assembly: GCA_027563595.1. NCBI lineage: Eukaryota > Viridiplantae > Streptophyta > Magnoliopsida > Malpighiales > Erythroxylaceae > Erythroxylum > Erythroxylum suave. The sequence continues at coordinate 8,760 of JAOSBN010150696.1, read as the reverse complement.
AAAACATATTCTAAAGAAAACAATTAATTGCGTGAAACCATCTAGGTTACTCATAGGTTGCTCCCGAAGCTAATGCCTAAAAGTTCCAGCAATTTCTGGATGTTGACGTTCCAATTGCTCCTCTATATTAAGCAATATACACATATCACACTTTTGCACAATTATAAGTGTTTGTTAATGCACATGTATGTATATGAAATATACGCAATGTATGTTCATGACAATCCTAGGTATCACTCTGTTATTCTTGTCACATAAACATTCATATTTCCAAACTCACGTAAGTATCATTTATAATTATGGTTTATACCTCAATAAAACCATTAAAATCAAAATTCATAACTCATTTCGTCAATTTAGATTTTTCTTTAAACATACCTTAGGGTATACTATTCATGATCAATCTAGCCACCAAAATGAAATAATTTGGCAATAATTTCTTCTAGAAAATTTTTCTCCTATCTCTCAAGTTTCTAATGACACTAAGATCATTCAATTCAGTTCAATGTTCTGAAAGTTATACTCTAAACATTTTTGGACTATTCTTATACTGAAATAGTTCCCTATACAAACTTCCACCCAAAAATTGAAATTCTTAGAGATAGAATTAAAATTAAATTTCTTTAGACAATTTGTAGCCCTATGTCTATAGTTTACTGCAAGTCAAAAATAATTCCATTTGGATACATACAGATCCAGAACTCCTCATCGTCTCAATTTATCACTCAATCTCTTCCAAATGATTTCAAATGGTCATAATTTTTGGTATAGATGTAGAAAAACTTGTTTTTAATCTGTTGGATCAAATCCCCGATCATTTGGAGGTCAGGAGAAGAAGATATGAACAAAAGATGAGGATGTTCAAAACGGTCCCTCTTTTTTTTCAGAGTCACGATCGTGCAAGTGCATTATCGATGTCATGATCATACCCCAGCATGATCATCACATTGCAAATGTGTCTGTGATGTCACGATCATGCTCTAACACAATCGTGATGCCCGAGATTGCTTAGAAAAGCCAGCACGATCATGCCTTTCATTCTTCTTCCGAATCTCTACAATTTTTCTTCTTCTTTCTTTTCTTTTAAACTAACTTCTCTAAGTCGATTCTACTCTCATTTAAATTAAAACATTCATAAACAGATTAAAACCAAAAATCAACACCAAATATCAAAAACCATAAACTCTTTCACGTATTTATCCCCTGCACTTTCCTTTATATTTTTCTGCATTTTGTTCATTTTCTTTTCTTTTTCTTTATCTAACATTTCTTATTTATACTCTCACATCTCTACTCCCCTTTCAGTTCAATATAACACAAAAAATTTAAAAAAAATCAAAACCCAAGATTAAAACACAAACATAAAAAATCCGATCCTCGCTCACGCATATGTCCATTTTCTACACTATTTCATTTTCATTTTTTTGCATATTAAATTTTTGCATTCTCTTCATTTCTTCCTCAAACTTTCATTTTAATCAATCTTTCTCATCTCCATACGTCACCATACACCTATTTCTAAGCTCTAATTTCATTTTAAACACTCAAAACTATTCACGTACATCAATAATGAAAAACATAGTATATATATATATATATATACACACACACACACACACACACACACACACACACACACACACATATATATATACATATATATATATATCAACTTGTATAAATTTCTGCACTCCTCTCATACACATTTTTATTGATCTTTCAACTCCAAAAATCATCTTGACATTACCTTATAACATATTTATCATCAAAACACAAAATAAAAAATATCAATATACTCATCCTATACCCATGGTATGCATGAAAAATGCCCATTTTCACATGATCATTTAATGACAACTAATTCACCAAATTTATCTCATATAACAACAACTCGTAAGGATTTAACGTACTTGTTAAAACTCCAAAATCTTCAAAAACTCCATGAAGCCCTAACTCTCATGCAACCATGTACATCATCTTGAAGGTGGTTAAGGTTAGGTTTGTTTTTAGGTAAAAGAAATAGACAACAAAATGAGAATGGTAAAAAAAAAAAGATCGAAGCAAGGTGTAACATTGGTGAGAAAACCATGGAGAAGATGAAGCTTGGGGAAGGAAGCCACAAAGAAGGAAATAAGAAAAGACAAAAAGAATGACTTGGTCTTTCAAAGATAGAAGAAACGTGACTTGGTCATGTAAAAAGTAATTGCATAATGAAACTTGAACTAGACAAGTGACACTTGTCACTTATCTAACTTTTAAGGCTTTAACTAAGTTCTTATCTAACTTCTAAGGCTTTAGCTAAGTTCTTATTAAACTAGTCCCATAAGTCCCATTTTTTTATTCCAGTTATCTCTAAAATTTTCAATAACATTTTCTCACAAATTCTAAAGTCATCTATAAAATTCTTCAATATCATTTAACTCATTTATATTTCCATTCATCAATTTACTTGCCAACTGGCAATTTTTTCCCTAATTCAATAATATCCAATAATTTCGGAAATTTTTTTCCTAAAATTCCCCAAAAATTCTAAATCAAATACACTCTCCAAATAAATTTTCAATACAAACAAACCACAATTCTCAATAAAATCACATTTCACATATATAAATCAATTATACCCGGAATGTCAATGAATGCAAGTATAATCATTTTCATGTGAAAAAATACCTAGATTCACATGTATGTATATGTCATGTTATGCATGAAAATGAAATGCATTTTCTAATCTCTTAATAATCTCTCATATTTACTATTCTAGCCTTAACTTGGGTAACGGGATGTTACAAGTTACCTAGGCCAACCATAATGAGGTAATAATCCATATTCTAATACATATAATCTAGGATAGAAAAGCCACCCAAACTTTTCTAAGGAAAGCAATAATGCAGGTGGCTAAAAAAGACCACAAGGACTGCTAAGATTCTAGCAAGATCAAATTAAAGCATTGGAAAGCAAAATGGATAAGATGTGGAAGTCTTGGGGGTCCTAACTGGCAACATAAGAGGAGAATCATAAAAGGATGCATGCAAGCTAGGAGGAAAATCAGAAGAGGATGGAAGCAAAATTTGATCAGATTTTGAAGAATCATGCTTCATTTATCCATAATTTGGAAATTTAGGTAGGCCAACTAGCTAACGCTTTATCTTTGCGAAATGTAGGTAGTATACTAAGAAAAACTGAGGTGATTCTGAAGGAAAAAATCATGGCCATTATTGGGATAGAGAAAAGAGAAAGCAAACATGGGAAAAAAGGTGGAGACAAGCAAGAAGATCAAACAACGTTGGAATTTTTTCCTAGTGGACCAGTAAGCAAGCAGATTAGGGAACTTCAACTTGGACTTCCACATCACATTTTTGCTCAATGGAAGTCATCTTCAAGTGGAGTAGCTAGGAATTCTAAGGAAGGGAGTTTAGTAAAATGACGAACATAAGAAATCAACTCCAGTCAAAGCTCATGTTAAAGGAATCGCTAGAGAAAGAGGTTATTGAGCACATATTAGAAGGAAGTCCACAGTAGCTCAAAAGAAAGAAGACCCAGGGGACTTTTCCATTATGTGTAGTATAAATGGAGTTAAGATAAATCAAACATTTGTGGATTTGGGAGCTTGTATCAACATGATGCCATACTCATTCAGTCAGAAGTTCGGTCTAGAAGAGCCAGAGCCTACTAAGACATTAGTGAAAACGACTGACAGAATGATGCATTTGTCAATGGGGATTATCAACAATGTGCAAGTACACATTGATAAATTTACCTTCCTGCGAATTTTTACATATTAGATATTAGTGAAGATGAGGAAAACTTGATGGTTCTTTGGCAACCGTTTCTGGCTACTGCTCGTGTGATTATTTATGTTAATGGGGGCGAGTTAATACTGAGAGTAGGAAAGGAACAGTTAACATTCAAGGGATCAAAGAAAAATGATCTTCCTACTCTACCCCTGAAAGACATTAAGGAACCTAAATTCCAAGGAGGATGGGAAAACATTGAGGTCCCTGGGAATGTGTTCAGGAAGAAATGAACGTGTAGAAGAAGGTGAAGAAAGGAAAACAATAATGACAGTGGAGTCCAAAATAAGGTAGCCCATGTACAAAGTTTGAGATCAGTTTATGAACTGTTAACATACAGGTCATTTGAACTGCTATAAGAAAATAGGAGAGTTGAGCAACTGATGGTAACAAAAGCGCTGCATAGGAGGCAATCCATGGGAGTCAACTATCCTTTGATTGTTTTTGTTAACCTATTTGTTTTCTTGATTTCTTTAGTTATGATTATGTTTGAATTGGGTTTGATTGATGTTTTTGTAGGTTTTGGAATCATGGAGAACATATATAATCTTAGAAGAAGGTTTGAAATTGTGAGGATCACCAATTCCCACGTTCGTGGGAATTGTAGTGATTCCCATGGTCTTTCTAGAAAGTTTCTGGAGAGAAAACCAACAACTGTGGGAATTTCGGTGATTCCCACGAGCATGGGAATTCTCTCTAGAAAGTTTTTTGAGAGTAATCTCATGATTGTGGGAATTGTGGAAATTCCCATGCACAATTCCCATTAGCATAGAAATTCCATCCGGGAGGAAACTTTAAGTTTCCTTCCTTTCTTCTCTCAATCATATTTCAAAATTTCACTCCCTCTCTCTCTAGAACACGACATTCTCTCATCCCACTCTCTAAAAATCTTCATTTTTCATCTAGATTCTTCGTATTTTCTTCATCTCTTTCCATTAATCTTACATTCCTTCATGTTTTTCCTGCCTTAATCATTCCAAAACACAAGGATTTAGGTACGATTTAGCTCTCTCTCTCTAACATACAAATTTCACTCTCTCTCTCTCTTTTTCAAATTTTCTTCTCGCAATGGCTCCATGAAGGATGATTAGGATCAGGAAACCAATTGATGAGCTCTGCCTTCAAGTTTCTGGTGAAGGGAAAATTAACTTAGCAGCAACTTATCGGGTCCCATTCCCAATTTACTTGGAAGAAGAAGGTGCACGTTTATATGACTTTAGGTATAGAAAAATAATCACTCCTAGGTATTTTGATTTTGAAGTGTTAGAAAATATAAGAATAAGACAACAACTTGAAGAACTAGCTACAAACGTAGGGTGGAATAGATTTGTTCGGTGCAATTTATCTATTTATGCCACAATAACTTTAGAGTTTTTCACAACACCTAGGTACAACCCTAAAATGGATTTGTTTTGGTTTAGGTTAGGTGGAAATTTTTTTAAACTTAATTATTCTGTCATACATAAAATGTTTAATTTGTTGAATACAAAAATTCTGGATGGTCACATGGATTTTGATGTAGATGCTTGTTGGAACACTCACGGGTGAAGAATATTTTAATTTACATAATGCACCAAATTCTCTAATCTAGAGGGTTGAGCATCTCCTTATACACAAATTTATGTGCCTACCTATGTTTAATAAACAACAAGCAATAAATACTCAGCTAAAGAATTTTTCTTTTAATGGTGCATGGATCAAAAGCTTAAAATAAACACACCTTATAGGGTCTTTCGATCACTAATGAGTGTGGTTAATAAAAAGAGTTCTTTTTTTGGGATGTATCATATTAGTTCTGCTTTGGGCGTATTTATAATGTTAACATAGAAAATTTGCATACTACTCCCTACGATATGTTTGACATAGCCTATTTGAGGTGCTATGAGATTATAGAAGTCCATTCTACGGAACTTCGTAACTCCGTAATCCTCAAATGCCCACTACAGTGAGGAGTAGGAGGGGCACCAGTACAGTTGCAAACCGACCCTCCACATCCAGTGTAGCCTTAGAGCCAGACGAGGAAGCAATAGCGGAGGAACCAAAGGAACTAGCAATGGTTAACTGATATCAACATATTATCGACAAAATAGCCATAAACCATCAACAAATGACATCCCAAATCGATGAACTTGGCAATCAAATGTGGTAGGTTCATATGGAGCAATGTAGCTTGAAGAGAAGGTTTCTCACCTTCTTTCGAAGGAACAATTTTGAAGCTCCTACACCATCATCGTCGCCACCATCATCTGAATAAACTTTCTTACCCTTTTTAATTTTTTTTCAATTTTTTGTTTCTTTTTTTTATTGCATTTCATTTCATGTTTATTTGGTTTCATATCATTTGTGATTGTTATGTCTTTTGTTTGGTTTTAATGTTTTTAATTTTGGTCGGAATTCATTTTCTTTTATTTTGTTTGATATCATTTGTTTGTTTCAATTTCTTTTGCTAGGTTCGTTATCATTTTTTTGATTAGTTTAATGGCATTTTTCCTTATTTGATTATTGATTTGTCACATTGAGGACGATGTGAACTTTAAGTGTGGGGAGTTGTCATCAACTTTCTTAATTACATTGTGTGCATTGTCTTGAGTCGGATGCATATTAAGCATATCATGTGCTTTATGTAAGCAATGGTGTTTTGTGTTAGCAATGGAATTGATTTTGAGTCACTTTAATAAATATTGCAATGAAATTATGTCATGTGAGTTGGAATTAGATTGAATGCATACTTGAACTCGGATTAGGCTACTTGAGTAGAAAGTGAACCATATAAAGTGATGAAAAGTGGTTGGTTACATAAGATTAGTCACAAATTGACATTTGAACAATGAGGTAGTCTAGGGTTGCATAATGAGTTTTCAGTTGAGATAAGGTGAGGATTGAGCCATATGACTCCATCTATAGTCATTTTATTTCTTTGTTGAGTGTTACTTCCTTAGGTTACTACCTTCAAAACCTGCTTTGAATCGGTTTGAGTCTACTAGATGCATGCTTAATATAGATGATCTAGGTCCTTTTTGTGTTAACCCTTGGCTTAAGACCTACTCGTTGATTATCCCTTGTTACCCTCATTGAGCCTTAACCTTTTGTTTCTTGAAAACACCCGAAATTTTTAAAAATTTAAACCCTATTATCCTACTCTTTCACAAGCTTAGTAAAGAATAAAGTAAAACATTAATTAAGATTGTGTGAAATTTTTACTGAGACGATTTAAGCATATTTCTACCTGTGGACTGCATTGAATATAGTTCTATTTTT
>JAOSBN010150687.1:0-23958 GCA_027563595.1 Erythroxylum suave | reverse complement strand
TATATATATATATATATATATATATATATATATATATATATATATATATATATATATATATATATCCAAATCAACTTCTATATATATATATCCCCAAATAAAGATTAATATTTCAAAAAAAGATTATGAAAAATTAAACTAAAAATTTCCTCTGTGAAGAATTTTCTATTTGGGAGTTTATCAATTGTAATTTTTGTTTTTTATTTTCAACAACTTTTTTCAGAATCCTGTTTTTTTTAACAAATTAGATCATATTCAAAAATTCCACAAATGTAATTGAATCTTTTTTTATCATAAACTACCATATTCTATAACAACAAAAATATTTTTGTCTTATTGATAGTTTTATCTTATTAATAGAAATGGATTTGATAGAAATTGACATAAGGTGGATAGAAAAAGTCAAGTGAGTAAATGATAGAAGTATGTCTAGAAATATAACAATGGGGTATTTCTGCCAATTTCAATGAGTTTTTTATTTATCGTATATATTTTTATATTATTATTATTTTATTATTATTATATACATATTGTTTTATTATTATTATATATATATTCTATTTATTATATTTTTTATTATATATTTTATTTATTATTATTGTTTATATTATTATATATATTATTGTTTATAATATTGTAGTTTATATTATTATATATTATTGTTTGTAGTATTGTAGTATATAGTTAGAGTATTAGTGATGGTGAGTTTTTTATTTAAATTGAATGAATCTTTTCTTTACTTTTGTCATTAAGTATGTTCTTAACACATTAATATTGACATCAATCAATCAAAGAAATACAAACCGATCTAGAATAACTATATCTTATCGATGAATCTATTTATCTCGATTTCAGTTCCGTAAATTAGGTTTTTTTTCTTCAGTGAAATCTTTGGTTTATTGGATTTGACATGATACAAAAATCTTTTTTTTGATCCTGATTGTACCTATATAACCTAAGTTTTTTATTTGTTATTTGCGTTTCTAGCTTAATGGTAGAGTACTCGACTTTTAAGTGCGAATGACATCTTTTACGTATTTTTATGAAGAAAAGGATTTGTCCATACCATTGGTATAGTTTGTACGGCCACGACTGATCCTAAAAGGAATGAATGGAAAAAAACACATGTTGTGTCAATTGAGATTTCTGAGAATATTTCACTCTTGTTGGATTGGCCCCCAACCTTGGTTAAATTCTTGGTGCATAACATTAAAAAATAAATTTAAGTTTGGGTCGAGTGGAATAACTGGATGGAGCCTCATAGCTACAATTATAGGGAAACAAACAAGCTACAAGCTTCAATTCTTAATTTGAATTTGAATGATTTTCCAATCGAATTAGGTGTTAAAAATATATTAGTGTGTGATGCAAAAAATCTTTTTCCATGAGTGGATTCATTATTTTTTTAGTAAGTCCTAACTATTAGTTATTCTCCATTATGCGACCTGTGCGAGGGAGATGAATGTGTAAAAGAAAGTGTATACTGATAAAGAGATTTTTTTCAAAATCAAAAGAGCGATTGACTTGAAAAAGAAGTAAAGGATTTCGAATTATCTTATTATCCCTAATAATAGAATGAACGTAAATCAATTCAAAGGGATAGACAATCTGTAGATGAGTTTATTCACTTTCGAGGTATCTATTCGTTATGTATTCTATTCCTTTGTTTATATTCTAAAGTATTGTTTACCATTTAATTATGGATTATTTAATTGTATCATTTTTTTATTTTTAATATTAATAACTCTAACAAGATAACTACAATAAGTCCTAATCTTTACTTCAATCTAATCTAACTTAATATGAAAATGGAGAAATATCAAATAGAACTAGATAGATCTTGATAAGATTATTTCCTATACCCATTTATCTTTCGAGAGTATATTTATATACTTGTTCATGATCACAGTTTAAATAGATCCATTTTTTTGAAAAATGGAGATTATAATAAACAATCTATTTACTAATTGTAAGACAATTAATTGTTCGACTATATCAACGGAATCATTTTCTCTTTTTTGGAAAGAATTCCAACCAAAATCAATTTCTTAAGTACAATAAGAATTTTTATTATCAAATGATATCAGATGGATTCGTACCTTATCCCATCCATCCAGAAAAATTAGTTTAAATAATTCACTACTAAGTGAAAAATCCCTTTTCTTTTCATTTATTACAGCTCTTTTTTTTTTCCAGATTAGCATTGGAACCATCTTATGATTAAAAAAAATGGAAATCCATTTTTCGAAAAAGTACACCAAGATTCTTCTTCTTTGTATATAATCCTCATGTATATGAATACGTATTAATATTCCTTTTTCTATAACTAAGCCTTTTACTTACGATCAATTTTTTTTAGTTCCTTTTTGGGTGGATAGATTTCTATGGAAAGATAGAATAGTTTATAGAAGTCTTTGTTAATGATCTTCCGGCTAACTTATGTTTGGTCAAAGGTCCTTTCATGTATTATGTTACATATCAAGGAAAATTCATTATGACTTCAAAGGATATAGTTCTTCTGATAAAAAAATGGAAATATTATTTTGTCCATTTATGTCAATACCATTTATATGTGTGGTTTCAATAAAAAAAGATTGATATAAACTCATTATCTAAGCACTCTCTAGACTTTTGGGCTATTTTTCAAGTGTACAACAAAATCCTTTAGCGGTACATAGTCAAATGATAGACTAATCATTTATAATAGATAATATTATGAAAAACTTGATTCAAGAGATGTAATTATTCCTTTGATTGGAACATTGGAAAAGAAGAGATTTTGTAATGAAAAGGGACATCCCATTAGTAACTCGTCCCGGGCTAATTCATTGGATTCTGATATTATCGCCCGATTTGTGTATATGTACACAAAACCTTTTCATTATTATAGTGGATCCTAAAAAAAAGAGTTTGTATCGAATAAAATACATACTTCAACTTTCTTGTGTTAAAACTATGGCTTGCGAATGCAAAAAGCACTTTACGCTTTTTTTTAAGATTAGGTTGAAAATTTTTGGAAGAATTTTTTACCAAAGAACATGTTCTTTCTATTAGTTTACCAAGGGTTTCTTCTATTTCATGAAAGGTATGTAACGAGCGGGTTTGATATTTGGATATTCTTTGTATTAACGATTTGGTCAATTATGAACAATTCATTATGAAATGAGGTAAATTAAATCCAAATTCTCCCTAAATGATCAAGAGAAAACAAAAAATTATTTCATTTCTATTATGGAATGTTTATGAAATGTTCATGCAATATACAAATAAGGATTGAGCAATTGATTGTTCAACTTTTTTAAAGATTCTGTATAGATGTATAGAAGGGGGTGAGTAAAATGTATACATAAGGAAAGCCGTGTGCAATGAAACAAGCAAGCACGGCTTAGCGAGGGATTTTTTTTACCTATTTAAAATTCATTTCCTACTCATCCAACTAGTTCCAAGTTTGAGTTCTAGGCAACCTATTATAACTATCTATTTTAATAGTATGAAATCCTATAAGAAATGTCTAGAAATATGAATTTTTTTTTACTCATTTCAACTTCATTTTTTTCTATTCAAAAATTTATTATGAATCTAGATAGATAAGATCATAAAGATTTGTCCTGGGTTGTTGGTTGATATGGGTATAGAAGTCATGTTATACTGTAGGATAACAAGTCCTCAATTCTTTATTTCTATTTATGGATAATTTCTGTACTTGGTAGTCCCTGATGATTAAGTAAACCAAAATTTTACCATGACTTTAATTTTAGAGAGACGTGAAAGCGAAAGCTTATAGGTCGCTTCTGTAATTGGATAACTAGCACTATAAACCGTCTTTACATTGGATGGTTTAGTGTTTTTATGATCCCTACTTTATTGACTGCAACTTTTTTATTTACTATCGAATTCATTGCTGGTCCTCAAGTAGATATTGATGGTATTCACGAACTTGTTACTAGATCTTTACTTTACGGAAAAAATATTATTTTTCGTGCCATCATTCCTACTTCTGCGACTATATGTTTACACTTTTATGCAATATAGGAAGCTGCATCTACTAATGAATGGTTATACAATGGCAGTCTTTATGAGGTAATTGTTTTACACTTCTTACTTGGTGTAGTTGGTTACATGGATCGTGAGTAGGAACTGAGTTTCCATCTGGGTATGTGCCCTTTGATTACTATTGCATGTTCAGCTCCTGTTGTTGCTGGTATTGCTATTTTCTTGATCTACCTGATTGGTCAAGGAAGCTTTTATAATGGAATGCCTCTAGGAATCTCTGACGCTTTCAACTTTATGATTGGATTCTAGGCTGAGCACAACATCCTTATGCACCCATTTCACATGTTGGGCATTGCTGGTGTATTCGGTGGCTCCCTATTTAGTGTTATACATAGTTCTTTAGTAACCTCTAGTTTAATTAGGGAACCACAAAAAACGAATCTGCTAATGAAGGTTATAGATCTGGTCAAGAAGAAGAAACTTATAATATCATAGTCACTTTTGGTTATTTTGGCCGATTGATCTTCCAATATGCTATTTTCAACTCTCCTTCTATACGTTGCTTCCCAACTGCTTGACCTGCAGTAGGTATTTAGTTGACTGCTTTAGGTATTAGCACTCTGGCTTTTAACCCAAATGGTTTCAATTTTAACCAATCTATAGTTGATAGTCAAGGTTGCATAATTAATACTTGGGCTGATTTTATTAAGCGTGCTAACCTTGGTATGGAAGTTATGCATGAACATAATGCTCATAATTTTCGTTTAGACCTAGCGGTGGTTGAAGCTCCATCTACAAATGGATAATACTTTAGCCTTAGTGTGTATGAGTTTTTGAAAAAAATAAATATTACTAAAAAAAGGGGCTCAATACCAAACCTCTTATTAAAACAATAAATTGGCTATTGCTCCTTTTTTAGTATTATTTTTAACTTCACATAATTTTTTTGTTTACTTCAACATACAAAATGGAAATTTTCCTTTTTTTGTGTGTTCCTCTTTCTTATCTTATTCTTATAAGAGTAAAGAAATAAGAAAGAAAAATGTGAATGAGAAATGCTAGAAATTCTTTGCAATTTGTAGATTTTTTAATTTGTAATTAAAGTATTAGGGGCAGAAGCCAAGTGGATCAAGGTAGTGAATTGTGAATATATCATGTGTGGGTTCAATTCTCGTCGTTCACCTATAAGAAAAAAAATCAATGACGTTACTAGGATTTCTTTTTCTGCCTTTGTTTTAAGCTTATTTATCTTTCTTAATAAATGATTTACTACAAAAGGATTTTTTTTGTGAATGTGTCACAGTCAATTTCTCCTCTTTTTTTAAAAGGAAAAGAAACAAATTCTGTTTTCTCTCCTATTTACTATGGTGACGAAGAATCAAATTATCACTATATTTATTCCTTTTTCTACTTCTTCTTCCAAGTACAGGAAAGGGGTTGTGGGTTTTTTCTACCAATTAGGGCCCTCTCTTCACCACCCTTATGGGGATAGTCTATAAAGTTCATAACTACTCCTCTTATTACATGATGCTTACCTAGCCAACATTTAGATCCGGCTCTACCCAAACATTTCTAATTCACCCTAGCATTCCCTACTGGTCTGACTATTACTGAGCAGTTTTTGGATATTAAATGAACCTCTATAAAAGGTAATTTTAGTGTGGCCAATTTCCCCTCTTTTGCAATTAGTTTTGCAACAGCAACTACCGTCCTAGCTAATTATCCACCCTTTCCAAGTATGATTTCTATGTTATGTATGGTTGTGCCTAAGGTCATATCAGTTGAAGTAAATTCTTTTTTTGAACAATCAAAACCTCTTTCCAAATTGTACAAGCTTTTTCCAAAGCATACGACTTTCTAGGTGTGGATGAGGATTTCTATACAAATGGATATCGTATAATGAACTAAAGTACTACATGAATAGATATATAGGAATCCAAATCTACCGAATCAATCATGTTATGCTCTTTTACATCCTAGGTCTTCCCGTTCCTTCATCTGACTTATGTTCTTCATATAGCATTCAGACTGAATGACTCTATGAAATTAAGTCCCTACTTCCATATATTAGGGGTAGCATAGGAGACATCTCTATTTTTATTTTTACTCAGGGGAATCTTTAGAAATCCCACTGCTTAACTTTCAATTCGCCTCTGACCATCAACTGAAATGTGAATTACCCGTCCTCCTCTCTTTGAAACAAGGGGTGCTTTTGGTTCCGTCAATGCTTGAAACAATCTTGTCTTATCCATATTACTATATCTCTAGAGTCAATAAATTTATATGAGGAACTACTGAACTTAATCACTTGCTGCCATTACTCTTCAGTTTTCTGTTGTGATCTATCCTGTAGAGGTACTGAAATTGGATCAGTGATCGATTTCTAGGTTTCGTCGTAAACCTGATTGGTTACTTTCAATTACATGAATCAATAGTTGAAACTGCACTCAAAGGTAACGAGTTTCACACTTTTTTAGGAACCCCTGGACCAAAAATAATGGTATCATTAATTATAGCGCCTTTGGGATGTAAAATATCTCTTCTCACCATCCTCATAGTGTATGAGACAAATATATGCATTTCAATTAGGGTCATATTCTATGGTTATGATTCTACCATATATGTGTTTTTCATTTCATTGAAAATTGATTTTATGGTACAGACACTTATGACCTCCCCCTCTATGCCTTGTGGTATTGATTCCTCTAGCATTACGACCTCTACCACAGCGATGTTGTCTATAGATCAAATTTTTTCGTGTGTTAGATTTCACTTGACTGTCTATGGTTCCATTGTGTGTGCTCAGGGTAGAAGTTTTGTATGAATGTATCGCCATGCCATTAAGTATTTTGATTTAAGTTCTTTTCTTTCTAAGAGGTGGAATAAAATACTGGGTTGTAGCATAATGATCATACATTTGTAATGCATTGTATGTCCCATTATAGGTCTTATTTTTCTACCCTTTCCTGGGAGTTGATGGTTATTCACAGCTGTTACCTTAACACCAGTTTGACCCAATGCTTTATTTTATATTTGATCCTGATTTGAGATTAAAAGTATATTGATTTTTCCCCAATAACTGAATAAATTTGTTTGTATATATGGCATATTTGATTCCATCCATAAATCAATTTTCTTCCCTATGAATTCTAGTCTCAATAAATGTATCACTCCACTCTCACAAGACATGTACCTGACTTTATGAGTGATATCTGAGTATGTACCTCACGACGGTGACATACTAGAACAGTCAACAATCGAACTCATTAAAATTTTTTTAAACCAATGCATACGTATGTGGAAATAATAATCAAATTGGGCCCATTCTTTTCTTTTGTAACATCAAAATCACATTTATTATTATTCTCATTTACAAACTTTTCCACTTTGGAAAGTTATTACATACAAAAATATTCAAATATAAGTTGTATAGAAATTGTGGAATATACAATTTGATACAAAAATAAGAAAACAACTATAGACGTGAACTGATCCAAACCTCTATCTTTTACTTGAATACAGTGGTTATACTCCCATTAGCCTAATGGGGTAACTCTTCTAAGCCTGAAAAATATTGCAAATTTTAGGTGAGTTTTTGCAAACTCAGTGAGTGACCATCCTTGATGGCTCGTTTAATCACCTACATATATAGTTCATATAATCCAATATCTCTTTGTTCACTATTAGAGTTATGTAAATATAGTGCCCTGGAAAGCAAGTGTATTTACATATACCTTAATCTTCTTCAGTTACAGTTTTGTAATGGAAATATTTATTATTAACAAAATAAAACATTTTGGTTTTAATGAGCTTTATATATCTAGTCATAAGGTAATATACATATACCTAGAGATGTATGTGAAACATTTATAATATTAGAATCTAAATTAAAGGATTTGCAGTTCAATAATCAAGTTGGTTGATTGATTATGGTTTAGACTGTAGTATTGCAATTCATCTTTGTGTAAGTAAAGGAGTTTACTTGAAGAGAATGATGAGCTTCATATCATGAAAGTAGTTGACTATCGATAATGGCGTTATTAAATGAATCTGGAATCAAGTATGTTTTCAAGAATAAAGCAAGCAGTTACTTTAACCTTAAAAGATATAACCTAAGCATTCGCTTATTATGAACCACAATCTTGATGAGTGATGAACTCATATGTGTTTTATTATAATTCTTGATATGATCGGAATGGATTTTTACAGATTATTATTAGAGTGTCTGCATGTTGGAATTATTAATTAAAACAAGTTTCAAGGAATATTCACTCAAATAAAGAGTTTATAGTGATATCATCACTTCTAGATGTCTTAAGGAGATTTGGTGATTAAACTAGCGCCAGTAGTTTGGTGGACTAGCTACCCATCAAGTCTCAACACCAAGATGAGATCTTGTGTGTTAATTACCATATAAAGTAAAATGGGAGATCTAGAAGAAAAAACAAACATAAGGGCAAAACAGTTATTTTACCCTTTGTTGTGTGGATGGCTATAATAAGGTTCTAAATAGGGTTTGCAATTAGGCCTAAAATATGTGTTCTCATAATATTTAATAGTTCAAGAGTTCATCTAACTGGCTTTAGTGGAATGACATTTCGTTAATAAGCTAGAATTAATTCTAATGAGATTAAATTAATTCTAGGCTTACTGAAGCTTGAATTATCAAAGTCCAATAAGATTCCCCATTTGGCTTCAAGGTTATGAAGCAAAGTAAGAAATATAAATAGAGGGTTTAGAAGCACATAATTGAATGTTGAGCTTGTACTAATTAATGGTTAATTAGAAGCCCAATCATTCATATGGAAATGGGCTAGACTTTGGTTTAATGTAATTGGTTAGATTAATTATATTAAAACAAATCTTTTAAAGAAAGGAGTAGCAATTTTGGTTTTAATAGACTGATTGTGCTTCTGAACATTTGACATTGGATTGCTAAATAAAGATGGTCATTATTATGGTTTATCATCATTAAATGGAGTTATGAACTTACACTTAAATGGTTTAATGTTTAGCTTTTAATGTTAGCATATAACCTATTAGCATTCATTGGATTAAAGAAGAAAGATGTGTATTGGATTCCATCTTCCAAAACCGAAATTGGTAGGTCATGTTTAGGTTAGTAGTCTTTTCATATAGCCATCTTAAAGATAAATGAGAAGAGTCTCATTTATTGGCTACTTTAAGAATGATTAAAGTAAGAAGTGATGCATTGGATGTTATTCTCTTCTTACATCCCATTCATAACCGAAATTGAGGGGGTAAGAAGGTGTTCTTGCATGGTTTGACTCTCTCTCTCCTTTTATCCATGAGTGAGCCGAAATTTGCATGAGAAGAGTCTCATTTTTGGTTCATTTCTTCGAAGAAAAATCTCATCTAAACATTTCTTCTCCTTTCCTGTGAAAGTATTTTATTAACCAAGTTGTCCTAGAAGAACAAGAGGTAAATCAAGTTGGTTGAGGATACGACAACAAGGAGATGATAGATTGACAAAGAAAGGCATTCAAAAGCAAAGGCTTTGGATACAAGAAGAAGGAGAGGATAGCACAGCGAGAAATTAAAGCTGTAGTGAAGGAGTCGGTAATATCAATATCTTATTTATGTTTATGGTTATCCTTATACCATATCATGTATAAATTGGCATGATGATTTGGATAAATTGCTTCTGCTGCAAATAAGATTCCTAAATTTTTTTTAAATCTACTGGTTCTCCAAATACGGCATGCTTTCTTTTCCCGATTCAACAATTGTTATCAAAGCTAGGTACTAATGCATGATTTCAGTTCCTATATGGTTGATGCATAGGTTGGCAATCATTTTTTGTATGCTGCAAATTTTTATGTCATAGAAATATATATGGTGCATGTGTTGCTCTTTTGGTTGTACATAGAAGTTAAATTTAGCATGTAAGATTTCTTCATTTGATTGTAGCAAGGAGGGTGGTCTATCATCACCATGTTTCCTCATTGGCTTCATTTTTCTGTTTTGGTTGTAGCAAGGAGGGTGGTCTATCATCACCATGTTTCCTCCTTGGCTTCATTTTTCTGTTTTCTTTGATTTTGTAATGTATAAATTGATGTAATAATGAAGATGGAGCAGCCATGAACTAAAGAAATGGAGAGGTAAAGGTTTCAGTGTATCCTTTGGTTTTGTGAGAAGAAAGATGCTGGAATTTTGTTTCAATGAATCTAGTTTCGGTTTTTAATGTAAAAACAATTGCTCGATTTTTGTTTCAAGGAATCAAGTTTTGGTTTTGATAAAATGTTAAGTGCTGGTTTTTTATTTTAATGGAATGAGTTTCGGTTTTAATGAAAACAAGTGGTGGAATTTTTATTTTCAGTGACAAAATTTGATTTTCACAAATGCCATTACATTTTATTTATCGAATGGGCCAGATCAGGTGAGCAAAGAGTTCAAAGCAGAAGATCTACGTCCAGGAAGAATTTTTTTGGCCTAAAAGGCTTGTAATAATTTTTATGTTTCTAGGATGGACAATCAAAAGTGGCTTAATTAGTTCATGTGATGAATGGAGAAATGAATGCAAATAATATATGATATTATATGGTTACATGTCATTTAGAAAATTGCCAACCCTAGGACTTGCTATGCGTTCATAATGTATGAGATATATAATGAAGCAACATAGGATGGATAATAAATTGCATCTCGACAAGATGGTATTTAAAACATTAAGCCCAAAAAGATTGAGTGGGAAAGGATGCTCATGTGAGAGTCTACGGTCTCTAAATGATGCCCCATTTGCATATGGTGAAGTGTTACTCCCCATTGTAGGGTATGAATCCTAGATCTTTTAATGGATAAGATGGCCCACAGTCACTTAGTCTGTTATAGGTAAGAAAAATAACCATCGTATAATGTTTCAATTTTTTAAGTTTTGTTAAAACTATCATCATGCATACATGCATCGTTATTTTATACAAAGTGCCGATATTGTTGACTAGTTTGCTCATGTTTTAATAATTTATTTTTCAGACATTATTAACCATAAAATGAATCCACTCACCCTGCTCTTGACGAATATCAAATTCGAAAACAGAGATAATTTTTGTGAATGAAGACGTAACCTTGACATTATTCTTCATTATGAACGTCTTTCATTGGTGTTAACTAAAAATGAGCCTACACCTCCCGGTGGATATTCAACTCCTGATATAGTCTAACAACATGAGTGTTGGTAGAATGCTGCTAAGACTACTAAGTGTTATATTCTAGCTTTTGTCAGTGGCATGTTGCAAAAGCAAATTGCTTGTATGAAAACTACTAGTTTAATAGTACATCACGTACATGAAATGTTTGGTATGAGGACTAGGTCTGCAAGAGTGAAAGCCATCCAAACATTTCATAATCTCAGATAGAAACCTAGTGAACTAGTCTGGGATTACATGATGAAGGTAATCTTTGCAGTCACTGAGGCTGAGAAGCTTGGGGCGGATATAGATGTGGACACACAGATGATTGTGATCATTAATGGCCTAAACTATTCTTTTCAGCAGTTTAAGTTGGAATATGAGCTCAACAGCAAGGATTACACCTTGAGTTAGTGGATGAATGCCCTTCAGAGTATGGAGGAGATATTGAATATCAAGGCTTCTGGGCCTAAAGCTAATGTAGCATCTTCTTAAAAGCCCAAGGGTAACGGCAAGCAGAATAAGAAGGGTCCAATGAAAAAGAAAGCCCAAACAGGGGTCAAGGGCAAACCTATGAAAAAGTAGGCCAATGAGAACATCAAAGGAAAGTGTTTCTACTATGATTAGATGGGCCACTGGAAAAGAAATTGTCCAGTCTACCTTGATCCCCTCAAAAGCAAACAAGGTACAAGTTTCCTAAGTGGCTTAATATATGATATTATTTGGTTACATGTCATTTAGAAAATTGCTAACCTTAGGCCTTACCAGGCATTCATTATGTATGAGATATATAATGAAACAATATAGGATGGATAATAAATTGCATCTAGACAAGATGGTATTTAAAACATAAAGCCCAAAAAGATTGAGTGGGAAAGGATGCTCATGTGAGAGTCCACGGTCTCCAAATGATGGCCTATTTTCATATGGTGAAGTGTGACTCCCCATTGGAGGGTATGAATCCTAGATCTTGCATGGTTTGACCTTAAGGATAAGTCCACTTATTGGTAGCAAATGTGACCTCCCACTTAGGCATGGTTTGCAAGTTTCTTTAGTGAACGAATCAAATGGCTGAACACTCAACATTTTTTTTATCAATAAATTGCCCACTGTAGCTCTGTTGGTAAAAGTATGGACCAAATTATTACACTTTTTAAAAAGTTGGGATGAGATGCTTGGTAGTTTTTTGAGTGGGAGGGTCGCAGTTTTTCTTTTAATTGATAAGATGGCCCACCGTCACTTAGTCTGTTACAGGTAAGAAAAATAACCATCATATAATGTTTACTTTTTAGGTTTTGTTAAAACTATCATCATGCATACATGCATCATGATTTTATACAAAGTTCCAATATTGTTGACTAGGATGCTCATGTTTTAATAATTTATTTTTCAGACATTATTAACCACAAAATGAATCCACTCACCTTGCTCTTGACGAATATCAAATTGGAAAATAGAAACAATTTTAACGAATGGAGAGGTAACCTTGACATTATTCTTCATTATGAACGTATTTCATAGGTGTTAACTGAAAATGAGCCTACACCTCCAGGTGGAGATTCAACTCCTGATATAGTCCAACAATATGAGTATTGGTAGAATGCTAATAAGACTACTAAGTGTTATATTCTAGCTTTTATCAGTGGCATGTTGCGAAAGCAAATTGCTTGTATGAAAACTACTTGTTTCATAGTCCATCGCGTACATGAAATGTTTAGTATTAGGACTAGGTCTGCAAGAGTGAAAGCCATCCAAACCTTTCATAATCTCAGACAGAAACTTGATAAACCAGTGCAGGATTACATGATGAAGGTAATCTTTGCAGTCACAGAGGCTGAGAAGCTTGAGGTAGATATGGATGTGGACACACAGATCATTGTGATCATCAATAGCCTAAACTCTTCTTTTTAGTTGTTTAAGTTGGAATATGAGTTCAACAGCAAGAATTACACCTTAAGTGAGTTGATGAATGCCCTTCAGAGCACGGAGGAGATATTGAATATCAAGGCTTTTGGGCTAGAAGCTAATGTAGGATCTTCTTCAAAGCTCAAGGGCAATAACAAGCAGAATAAGAAGGGTCCAATGAAAAAGAAGGCCCAAACAAGGGTCAAGGCCAAACCTATGAAAAAGTAGGCTAATAAGAACATCAAAGGAAAGTGTTTCCACTGTGATGAGATGGGTCACTAGAAAAGAAACTGTTCAGTCTACCTTGAGCCCCTCAAAAGCAAACAAGGTACAGGTTTCCTAAGTTTGTTAGGAGCTAGAATTGTGGCAGATTTATCTATTTCTTAGATATTAGATTTAGGAGCCACTAACCATGTTTGTGATTCATTCTAGGGGTTCCAACAAAAGAGAAGACTACCTAAAGGCCAGTTTCAAGTCGAGATAGCTGATGGTTCCTATGTTTCAGCAGAACCAGTGGGAGTAGTTATCTTGGACTTTCCTAGTGGTCATAGGTTATATTTGGAGGATGTTTATTACATGCCAATGATTCTAAGGAAGATCATTTCTGTTTTTTGTCCAATAAAATCTAGTTGTTCCTTATATTTTGGAAAAGTTGTTTCAATATATGAGAATAAGGATTTTATTTTTGATGAGATAATTAAACAGGGATTGTTCTTCATAGAACCTATGTTAGGCTCACTAATCACCACAGAATTGATAAAACCAAGATAATCCGATGACTTTAGCATTAATTCAAAATATCTGTGGCACTTAAAAATGAGTCATATCAATCAGAAAAGACTTGACAGGTTAGTAAAGGATAGGATCCTTATGGGTTTGGATAGTGATCCATTACCCACTTGTGAATCTTATATTGAAGGAAAAATGACCAAAGCCTCATTTCCTTCTAAAGGAAGCAGATCTGAATCCTTTTTGGACCTGGTACATACTGATGTGTGTGAGCCCATGAACGTACAAGCTAGAGGAGGTTATGAATATTTCATAACTTTTATAGATGATTACTCAAGACATGGCTATTTGTATGTGATGCATAAAAAGAGTGAATCCTTTGAAAAGTTCAAAGAATTAAAGCTGAAGTTGAGAAGCATCTATGCAAGCCATTAAAACAACTTCGATCCGATCGAGGTGGTAAGTACTTATCTGGAGAGTTCCAGCAGTATTTAATTGACAATGGAATATTTTCCAATTTGTCAAATCCTTAAACACCTCAACAAAATGGTGTAGCTGAGAGGAGAAATAGACTATATTGGAAATGGTAAGATCAATGATGTCCTACACTAGCCTTCCAGAATCATTCTGGCGATATGCCATACAAAGGGCAGCATATCTTCTTAACTTTGCTCCATCCAAATTGGTGCCTAAAACACTTAGGGAGTTATGGACTGACCGAGTACATTCATTGAGGCACTTAAAGACTTAGAGTTGCCCAACCCATGTTCTAAAGTCTGAATCCACAAAGATGGAACCAAGGTCAGAAGTATGTTTATTTGTAGGATATCTTACGAGAAATAGAGGGTACTATTTTTACAGTCCTCAGGATAGGAACGTATTTGTGTCGACAAATGCAACCTTTTTAGAGGAAGAGTTTTTGAGAAATCACAAAGGAAGAAGTGATGTAGCACTAAAGGAGTTAGCTATTTTATCCAAACCAAGAGTTGATATGGATATAACAGAACAAGATGTCAAAATAGATTCAAGTGTTGTGAGACAGCCAGATAGATATCTAGGTCTAGGAGAAGGCTTAATTACCATCTCAGACCAAGAAGAAATGTATCCCATTATGTATACTCAGGCTATTAATGATGTTGATGTAGAAAAATGGCTATAGGCGATGGAACCAGAAATATATTCTATGTACACTAATAAAGACTGGGTCCCTATAAATCTACCACTAGGTATAAAAGCAATAGGGTGTAAATGGATCTACAAAAGGAAAAGAGGATGGGATGTAAAGGTAGATACCTTTAAAGCTAGGTTGGTAGCTAAAAGCTATGCTCAAAAAGAGGGTATAGACTATGAGGAGAATTTTTCTCCGGTTGCCATGCTTAAGTCCATCAGGATTCTTTTGGCCATATCAGCCTATTTTGATTATGATATATGAAAAATGGATGTCAAGACCACATTTTTTAATAGGGGCCTTTAGGAGACCATTTATATGGCCTAACCAGAAGCTTTCATTGTGCCCAGGAAATGGGCATAAGGTATGCAAGTTCCAAAGGTACATTTATAGGTTTGATAAGTATAGGATTGATAAGTAAGCATTAGGTTTGATAAGTATATCAAAACCCATGGGTTCATACAAAACCTAGATGAGCCTTGTCTTTATAAAAAATACAAGAAGGTAAGGTTACTTTCCTGATCTTGTATATTGATGACATTCTGCTCATTGGGAATGATGTGGGAATGTTATCTACGATTAAAAGATGGCTGAATGAACAATTTTCAATGAAGGATTTGGGAGAGGCCAACTATGTTACAGGGATCAAACTTATAAGGGATCATAAGAACAAACAGAGAGCCTTGTCTCAAATAACCTACATTGAAAATATGCTTAATAAGTTCACCATGCAATATTCCAAGAGGGGTTCCCACCTACCAGATATGGAATCAAACTTTCAACAAGTACTTAAAACCCAAAAGAAGGTTGAACTTATGCGTAACATTCCATATGCTTCGGTAGTTGGAATTTTAATATATGCAATGCTTTGCACTAGACCGGATATCTGTTACGCAGTGGGATTAGTAAGAAGATTTCAGTCCAATCCAGGAATGGAACATTGGACTACGGTTAAATGTATACTTAAATATCTTCGCAGGATGAAGAATTTAATGCTTGTTTACTGTAGAAGCAATCTGATTCTGACAGGATATACAGATTTTGATTTCCAATCAGATGTTGACTCAAGAAAATCAACTTCTTGTTCTATATCTACTTTAGGAGGTGAAGCCATAGTTTAGAGGAGTGTCAAGCAATCTTGTATTACTGATTCAACTACGGAGGTTGAGTATGTTGCTGCTTGTGAAGTAGCAAAGGAAGCAATCTGGCTCCGGAACTTCCTAACTGATTTGGAGGTAGTTCTAGAGGTAGAAAAAGACATTACAGTTTATTGTGAGCGGGGCAGTGGCTAATTCTAAAGAAACTTAGAATCACAAAGCTGCCAAACATATTGAGCAAAAGTATCATCTCATAAGGGAGGTAATACAACGTGGAAAGGTGGATGTGGTGAAGATTCCCATGGGGAAAAACCTTGCTAATTCGTTTACAAAGATGCTATCTCAGAAGAGTTTTGAGGGTCACCTAGCAAAGATGGGAATGAGGGATATGTCAAACTTCCTTTAGGGCAATTGGAAGATTTTTGGAATTATGTAAATATAGTGCCCTGGAAAGCAAGTTTATTTACATGTACCTTAATCTTCTTCAATTACAGTTTTGTAATGGAAATATTTATTATTAATAAAATAAAAGAGTTTGGTTTAATGAGCATTATATATCTAGTCATAAGGTACCAACATTCTTTTGTAAGTAATATACATACACATAGAGATGTATAGGAAACATGTATATTATTATAATCAAAATTAATGGAATCATAGTTGAATAATCAAGTTGGTTGCTTGATTATGGTTTAAAATGTAGAGTTACTATTTATCTCCACGTATGTAAAGGAGTTTACTTCAAGGGAATGATCAGTTTCATATCATGATAGTATTTAACTATCGATAATGGCATTATTAAATGAATCTGGACTGAAGAATAAAGTGGGTCGTTACTTTAATCTTAAAACATACAACTTAAGCATTCGCTTATTATGAACCATAGTCTTAATGAGTAGTGAACTCGTATGTGTTTCATTATAATTCTTGATATGATCAGAATGGATTTTTACAGAGTATTAATCCAGTGTCTACATGTTGGAATTATTAATTGAAACATGTATTAGGGAACATTCACTCAAATAAAGAGTTTATAGTGATATCATCACTTTTAAATGTTTTAAGGTGATTTGGTGATTAAACTAACGTCAATAGTTTGATGGACTGGCTACCTATCAAGTCTTAACACCAACATGAGATCTTATGTGTTAATCACCTTATAAAGTAAAACGGGAGATCTAGAAGGAAAAACCAACATAAGGGCAAAACGGTAATTTCACCCGTTGCTATGTGGATGGCTTTAATAAGGTTCTAAATAAGATTTTCAATTGGATATAAAATATGTGTTCTCATAATATTTAACAGTTCAAGAGTTCAACTAATTGTATTTAGTGGAATGACATTTAGTTAGTAAGCTAGAATTACTTCTAATGAGATTAGATTAATTCTAGGCTTATTGGAACTTGAATTATGAAAGTTCAATAAGATTCCCCACTTGGCTTCAAGGAAGGTTATTAAGCTAAGTAAGAAATAGAAATGGAGGTTTTAGAAGCCCATAATTGAATGTTAGGCTTACACTAATTAATGGTTAGTTAGAAGCTCAAATGTTCATTTAAAAATGGGCTAGACATTGGTTTAATGTAATTGATTAGATTAATTATATTAAAACAAAATTTTTAAAGAAAGGAGAAGCAATTTTGGTTTTGATGGACTGATTGTGCAACAGTACATTTGACATTAAATTATTAAATAAAGATGGTCTTTATTATGGTTTATCATCATTAAGTGGAGTTATAAACTTACCATTAAATGGTTTAATGGTTATCTTTTAATGTTAGCATATAAACTATTAGCATTCATTGGATTAAAGAAGAAAGATGTACATTGGATGGACCGTCTTCCTTCTTCCATCTTCCAAAACCAAAATTGGTAGGTCGTATTTAGGTTAATAATCTTTTCGTATAGCCATCTTAAAGATAAATGAGAAGAGTCTCATTTATTGGCTACTTTATGATTGAGTAAAGTAAGAAGTGATGCATTAGATGCTATTCTCTTCTTCATTCCATGCATAAGCAAAATTGAGTGGGTAAGAAGGTGTTCTTGCATGGTTTTGACTCTCTCTCCTTTTATGCATACGTGAGTAGAAATTTGCATGAGAAGAGTCTCATTTTTGGTTCATTTCTTCTAAGAAAAATCTCCTCCAAACATTTCTTCTCCTTTCCCACCAAAGGATTTTGTTAACCAAGTTGTCCTAGAAGAAACAGAGGCAAATCAAATTGGTTGAGGATAGAACAACGAGGAGAGGATAGATTGACAAAGAGAAGAATTCAAAGCAAAGTCTTTGGATATAAGAAGAAGGAGAGGATAGCGTAGTGAGAAATTAAAGCTATAGTGAAGGAGTTGGTAATATCACTATCTTATTTATGTTTATTATTATCCTTATACCATATCATGTATATATTAGCATGGTGATTTGGATAAAGCTCTCCCACTGCAAATAAGATTTCTAAATTTTTTTTAAATATACTGGTTCTCTAAATATGGCATGCTAACATTCACATTCTCATTTAATTACTAGTTAACAGGATATTGCAATCATTCGAACATACACATGTGACTCACTTTCATTTATTACTTTCATGCGACCGAGTGCCTATAACTGTCATATATCCAGTGTGGATACTGGGGTCATTGATAACTATATTGTATCCATTGGGGATACTGGGCACATTTTACGTGGTGAGTCTTTGACTCTTAATCACATTCTATGCTTTAAGATCTTTTTCACATTCTGAGCTTCAAGCTCTTTTTCGGTGGCTACTCCGGTCACAACTGCCTTTATCTATCATGCATTCATGTAATGGAATCCATCAGATTCTTATATGGCCAATTAGTCACTTTCACATGTCATATTCACATTTAGAATACATTTATCATCAGACCGTGATCCGGTATTGAACATAAATGTTGAGAAACAGTTTTTTAATCATATGCATATTTGCATGTTTCTTCAAAATTTAACAATCAAATTAGATGACACTTATTTCATCAAATTCAGATATAAGGAGCACTTCAATATCACATTCAGGCCTCAAAATCATCAAACCTTCAATGTCCGAAATCAACACAATCAAAGTCACATTCATAAGATAATTCAAAACATAATATGAATATAGCAATCAATAAGTAAGACCATCTATATCATCTCACAGTACGCTCCAGATTATCATTAGCTTCCATGATCTGGAAATGTATGAATGCAGACACTTACCCTGAACATCCAAATTATGAAATACACTTGTTGCCCACACATTAATAATTGAACAATGATAAGTAGTCCTTTATGCCCAAATGTATTTATGGAATGTGTACAATGCATGCTTAGTAACAATCCTGGGTATCTTTCTATTATTTTGGTCACATTGTCAATCATATATGAGAACTCACCTAAGTATAATTTTTACATAGGGTTTATATGTCAATAAAACCATTAGAATCAAATTTCACAACTTAATTGTTCGTTTAAGATTTTTCCAAAAACATACTTTCGGGTTTACTATTCTTGATCATTCAAGCATTGCAAATGAAGTAATTTGGCAATACTTTCTTGTAGAAGATTTTTATCCTATCTCTTATCTAATGAGACCAATATCATTCAATCAGGTTCAGTAATCCGAAAGTTATACCCCAAACATTTTCAGACTATTCTTATATTGGAATAGTGCCCTGAACTCAACTTCCATCTATAAATTGAAATTATTAGAGACTCAATTAAAGTTTGATTTATTCACACAATTTGTATCCCTATATCTCCAGTTGACTTCAACTAAAAAATCATTCCATTTGAATAACTAAACAACAAGATATTGTCAAAATACTGAAACATGTTTAAGCTATGCAGGAAAGCTGGCCACGACAAAGCTAGTAGTTTTCCGCGGCAAATTTTTCCCGAGAGGAAATTCCTTGTGAAATCCTGCAAGTTTCCTTTGGGGAACCAAGGAGTTAGCTACATCAAACTTTCACATAAAGCAGCAAATAAGACTAACTTCCAATTTTTTTCTAGATTCTACAAACCCAACGTTTTACACCTAACACATCTTGCATAAAGATCACCCTTTCTAGTTCATTTACTCTTCATTCATTCTCAACTTCATTTCAGCCCAATATCATTCACAAACAATTCATGATATATATATATATATATTTGATCATTAACCAAAAATAGAGCATATACATTTACATAGGCCTTTCATCATCTACAATACACACATAAAAACTTACATAATCAAGTCATGAATCTTACATTTCTCATCATTGTAGTTTCATTTAATAATACCCATAAAGATTAACAAGCTACGTACTTGATGTAGCCCCAAAATCTTCCAAATCTCTCCCAAACCTAGCTTTACACATAACCCATGATCATATTTTTGAAGGTTGGAAGGTTTGGGTTTTCTTATGAAAATGAAGAAGATGGCATAGTGGGAGTAGCAAGCGAAAGATGAGGGGGTTAGGTTCAAAGTTTGTAAAGGTTGGCAACAAAATTCATGAAGAAGATGAAGAAGCTTGAAGAAAATGGAGAAGTAACGTAGAAGAGAAGAAAGCAAGAGTAAAACAAATAAACATAGTCTTTCAAGTAAATGCAACGTTACTTTAAAGGGTCACTTGCCACATGTCTAATTCTTGTAGCTTTAAACTAGGTTCTTTCTTTTAACTAGTCCAATCAAATCCAATTTTTACTCTAATTGTCTCCTTTTTTTTTTTCATTGACACTTATCAATAAATCCCATAGTCATTTGTCAAATTTTCCATTTCCATTTGACAGTTAATTCTACTTCCAATGATCATTTGCCTAGCTACTTGGCATTTTTCCTAGTCCAAAAAATTACTCAAATTTTTCAAAAATTCACTAAAAATTCTAAATCATTAAGTACACTCTCTAAATCAATTTTCAATATATAAAAACCATAAGTCAATGGTCCTGTTTTCAATATTATCTGTAAGCAATTATACCCAGTATATGTCAATAAATGTATGAACAATTCTTTTTAATGTGTGCAATAATCAAATTCACATGTGTGTATGCTAAAATTATGCATGAGCATGAAATGCATTTCTAATCTCTCATTGCTATTTTCTTAATTTTACAAAGCTAGGGGTTCTATTAATACGAAAATGAAATGTTACAATTCTCCCCCCTTTGATAAATTTCATCCTCGAAATTCTTATTTGATTGATCAAAATGGTAGGGGTTTTGTTTCCTCATATACTCCTCCATTTCCTATTTCAATGTCATCACTCAAAAAATTTCTTTCACTTGACTATGTTCAATGGAATCACTCGATTTTCTATTCGTTTATTAATATATCACACTATCTTAACTATTTCCTCAATTATTTCAAACTGCGCACAATTTCACTTCCGGTCTCAATAACACATATATCGGATCATAACGATATTTCCTAAACAAATCTATGCAATACTGTGTGAATCTAAAACATCTTTTATTGATAATACTAACTCATAAGTCAATGGTCCTATTTTCAATAACTTCAAATGGACCAATACAATTTGAGCTTAGTTTATTTGTTTTCTTAACCTGAGCACATCTTGGTAGGGTGATACTTTAAGAAACAATTTATCTTTCGCTTGATATTTTACATCTCTTTAGTGTCAATACAGTTAATTTTAATATCTGTCTCACTATTTGCCATACTTCGGTGTTAATCCACCTAACTCGTTTATCTCTCTTAAGTCACTTGATTTCTAATACAGATCAATTTCACTCATCAACAGTATTTCGAATCACTTCTAGCCTTCAACCATTTTTAGGCCCTCTTTATTTCAATGTAAGGGCCCTTTTTGTCGTATAGCGCCACATATATCCTAATAATATCGCTATGATAATGATTGTTATACCTGAAGTCAATTAGAACTATACTTTCAACTTATTTTCCTATGAACTTCAAAATATAAGCTTTGGCATATCTCCAACAGTTAAGCAGCTATTCAAACAGTCAGTCACTTGATTCTACATTATTAGCCACTAAATGTTCTTTCAATGCATTCCCACTAGGATGTATAGCTTAGGTTATTAATAATGCTCTCTAAGAATCTCTTTACTCAATCATCTCCTTCAGGTACACATACTCTTTACTTCAATCACAAGGTATCATTTATCCTATTCAAATTTAAAATTTGTATTCATTTTCAATTTCATAGTAAGATTCACAATTTTTGAATCTAAATTTGGGCTTTGTTCATGTGAAGCTGATCTTAAATTTTCAATGTAGCTAATAATGCTTCATTTTGCCCCAAATTCAATTCCACATTCTATGCTCTTTATTAGACTAGGTTTGGTAACCTCAATATCCAAATTTGTGATACTCTACTATTAAATTTTCTGTTCAATGCATCGATTACGACAGTAGCTTTACTGGGAAATATTCATTTGCATAATCATAATCTTTCAAGTAACTCTATTCATTTCCTTCAAACTCAATAATTACCTCAATCTTTAATGACCTGTATGGTTATATATGGATTCGAAATGTTTCACTATACATATACAAGTTCTAAATTACATATGAAATAATCAACTCAAGAGACTTTAATTGTCTCTATGCAATTAACTCATTATATACTACATAATGTATAGTGAAACATTATTATGTAGTATATAATCAACTCATTATATACTACATAATCTCCAATTCCAAATTATATAATTATCATTGATGTTATACTTCCTCAAAAATCACTTTACATTCATCAGTCATATGATTTACACGTTTTTCCTCAGACATTTTTGTCAAAGGGCTAAGATCAGTAAAAACTCCTTAACAGTGTTTGGTAGTGTCTAATATATAGCTTATTCAAGAAAACTAAAAATCTCTTATAAATTCCTTGGAGTTTCTCACTTCGTCATTACCTCTACTTTCTCTTTGGGTCTCTCAATATGCCACGTTCAGATATTGAATGACCTAACATATTATTTGGTCAAACTAAGATTCACTCTTTTTGAATTTGGTATATAATTGTTTCTACGTTCATGATATGTAAGAAGTACCTCAAATATTCGAAATATTTTCCTCAACTTATCAAACACATTCAATATATCATCTATGATCATAGTCACTAATTGATCCAATCAAAATCAGGACACTTTATTCATCAATACCATAATAATGTCGGGGGCATTGTTAACTCAAACAGAGATTGCCAAGATTCAATGCACCCATGCTTAGTTCTCGTAATTCCTTAAGTAACTAATTCCTCAATAAGGTAATATTATCGCATGTTATTATCATTTTCCCAATTGACTTATTTTCATTAATGATTTTCTCCATCCATTTAGTTTCCTCATATTTCACATTGACTTATTCTAATGTCTATTCATTCATACTAGTTTCTCCACACACTTTAATTTATTTAAAATCTTAACTTCTTGTGTTAGTAACACATTCATCAGATCTAATTTGTGTCTCCTGAGAATATTTACACAAAATATAACGTGGGCCTATTTTCTCTCCACACTAACAAGAATCCGATCACATAGTTGGATACTTTACGTCAACCAAAATGCATACACTCTCAATAGCATCTTCCACCTCTTATGCTTGAGTCTTTGTAAGGGATATGACTATAAGCACTTTTGATTCATTACATTTTCATTCTTGATTTTTTCTTTCATTGATCTTTCTTAAAATCTATCTGGTCTGCTTAACCTAATTCGGTGAAATTTTTCTTCGAAAAAAGATTTCTTGGTACTATCATCAATACTGTTCATATAATCCTTATCAATTGATTGTCTTTATCATCTCTTACGAGTCATTCTTAGTACCTCAAGAAGATCAATTTCTATCATTTCTTACACAGTCATAATTTTTTTGATCTGGCTTCTACTCCCTTCATAAGAATTGTAGATTACCTTTTTACCTTTCCAACGGGGTATAGTATGCAGTGTTCGGAGTTAGGA
>JAOSBN010150681.1:0-23959 GCA_027563595.1 Erythroxylum suave | reverse complement strand
CACACACACACACACACACACACACACACACACACACACACACACACACACACACACACACACACACACACACATTTCTTCATGATCATGATCAAAATTCTCAAATTACACTTCAAAGATGCTTTATTTACACTACCCATAAGGAACCCAACTTACTTAATTTAGCTACAAATCTTTCAAAACACACCAACCCTAGCTTTTCCATGTATCTCACGTCCATCATCATTATAGGATGGATTTGGACGGGTTTTTGGTACAAGATGAAGAAGGTAATAAGATGGAGTAGGAAATGATAGATAAGAGCAAGATGTAACTTAGATGAAGATGGGCGAAGCAAAAATCATGAAAGATGGAGAAGAAATAAAGAATATGAGCAGAAGAAAGTTTTCATAGAGAGGGAGAAAAGCAAGAATGAAAGACAACAAT
Source organism: Erythroxylum suave (assembly GCA_027563595.1). Taxonomy (NCBI): domain Eukaryota; kingdom Viridiplantae; phylum Streptophyta; class Magnoliopsida; order Malpighiales; family Erythroxylaceae; genus Erythroxylum; species Erythroxylum suave. Next base: position 23,533 of record JAOSBN010150681.1, on the reverse strand, counting down.
TAAATGGGCACATAAGAGAGAGTCGTGGGTTATTCATGGTGTGGCAAGTGACATCCTATTGGTTTAGAAAATGTTCTTTCATTTGTTAGTCTATTTAACTCCAATTTCTAGTCAAATTGTCTCTAAGTTTCAATGAAATATATCATTAAATCCAAATATCATTTATAAAAAGTTTCATTACCAATTGACTTTTAATTCTACTACCATAAATCAATTATCTTGTCCCTTGACATTTTTCCTAGTCTAAAAAAAACCCAAATTTTTAGAAATTTCATAAATTTCACTAAAAATTCTAAATCAACATTTTTATACTCCAAATCAATTTTAAAGTCATATAAACCACAATTCATAACAAAAATCACATTTATAACTCAATTATACCCGAAAATGTCAATAAATGCATGTATGATCGTTTTAATGCGCAAAAATTAATATTCACATATGTGTGTATGTCTTATTATGCATGAGTATGAAATGCACTTTCTAATTTCTCAGTAATCTCTTATGCACCATATTCTAGGGTCTTATCCCTTAACATGGGATATCGGGATATTACAACTCTTCCTTCCTTAAGAAATTTTATCCTCGAAATTCTTACCTAATTCGTCGAACAGGTGGGGGTATTATTTCCTGTTCCTCCGTTTCCCAAGTTATTTCCTCACTGAAGTGATTCCTCCAAAGGACTTTCACCAATGGAATTACTTGATTCCTCAATTGTCTCATTTGATATCCCACTATCTTGATCGACTTCTCAACATAACTTAAATTACCAGTAACTTCAATCTGTTGAGCCAGTAATACATGCATCAGAGTAGACCGATACCTCCTGAGTATACTCACATGAAATTCATTATGAATCTGTGACATCTCACTTGGTGAGGCTAATCTATATGCCAATGGTCCTATTATTTCAAGGATCTCATAAGGACCAATACACCTAGGACTCAACCTACCCTTCTTGCCAAATCTCAACACTCCTCGCCCAGGGGAGATTCTCAGAAACACCTTGTCACCTACACTTTATTCCATATCCCTTCAGTGCTGATCCACATAGCTCTTCTATCTATCTTGAGCTATTTTGATTCTACTTCTGATCAGTTTCACCTTATCTACAGTATCCTGTATCAGTTATGGGCCTTCTACCATTCTTAAACCTTCCTCATCCTAATATAGAGGTAATTGACATTTCTTGCCATACAATGCCTCATATGGTTCCATTCCGATACTGCTATGATAATAGTTATTATATGCAAACTCAATCAAAGTTATATACTAATCTCAAGCTCCTTGGAACTCTAATACATATGCTCTAAGCATATCCTCAACAGTCTTGATAGTCCTCTCACTCTGTCCATCTGTTTGAGGATGAAATGTAGTACTAAAGTTTAACTTTGTACCCATAGCAGACTGTAGACTCTTCCAGAACCTCGAAGTAAATCTGGGATCCCTGTCTGATATAATGGACAATGGAACCCCATGCAATGTAACTACCTCATCTATATACCTCTAAGCCAACTGATCTACTGAGCTACTCTCTCTCATTAGCAAGAAATGTGTCGACTTTGTCAATCGGTCCACCACGGCCAATATGGAGTCATATTTTCTCGGGGTCTTTGGCAAACTCATCACAAAATCCATGGTAACTCATTCCCACTTCCACTCTGGAAAACGTAATGGATGAAGCTTCTTAACTGGAGCCTGATGTTTAGCCTTAATCTGCTGATAAGTTAAGCACTTAGCTATATAGTTAGCTACTTGCTTCTTCATCCTTGGCCACCAGAAATGCTACTTTAGTGTGTTATACATCTTGCCGGTACCAGGATGCATAGCATAAGTCGCTACATGTGCCTACTATAGAATTTCTCTCCTCAGATTATCAATGTCAGGCATACATAACCTTTGCTTCGACCATAGTGTCTCATCTCTCAACTCAAACTCAGAATCTGGATTCATTTTCAACTTCTCTATAAGCTTTACCATTTCGGGACATTTACTTTAAACTTTCTTGATTCTATCATACAACATCGGCCTTAGTCTCAGAGTGGCAATCAATGCTAAATTTTTCTCTAGATTTAACTCCACATTCAAAGCTCTTAATTGAACGAAGCTCGGTAACTTCGATAACAAAATCTGAGCTACATTGCTATTCGACTTCCTACTCAATGCATCTGCCACCACATTCGCTTTTCTAGGGTGATACTCAATCGCGTAGTCATAATCCTTTAACAACTATATCCATCTCCTCTTTCTTATGTTTAACTCCTTCTGACTTAGCAGATACCTTAAGCTCTTATGATCAGTATAAATCTGAAAAGCCTCTCCTTGCAAATAATGTCTCCATATCTTTAAAGCAAAAACAACTACAGCAAGCTCTAAATCATGTATTGGATAATTAATCTCATGAGACCTTAATTGTCTCGATGCATAGGCTATTACCTTGCCATACTACATCAACACACATCCCAATCCTTGATGCAAAGTATCACTATATACTACGTAACTGTCAGTTCCCGATAGAATAGTTAACACTGATGCTATAGTCAACCAATGTTTCAACTCACTGAAACTCCTATGAAATTAATCATTCCATAAGAAAACCACATTCTTCCTTAGAAGTTTAGTCAGAGGGGCTAAGATCAATAAGAAGCCCTCCAAAAACCTCTAATAATATTCGGCTAATCTTAGAAAACTCTAGACCTCAGACACATTCTTCAGTGCCTCCCATTTCATTACTGCCTCTATCTTCTTTGGATCCACTTGTATACCTTGCCCACTTACTATATGACCCACAAAATACTACCTAATCCAACCAAAACTCACATTTGCTGAATTTGGCATACAACTGTTTCTCTCTCATAATCTGTAGGATTACTCTTAAGTGTTCAGCATGCTCTTCTCTGCTCTTTGAATACACTAAGATGTCATCGATAAACACAATTACAAATTGATCTAGGTAGGGCTGAAACATCTTATTTATCAATGCCATAAATGCAGTTGGGGCATTAGTCAACCCAAACAGCATTACTAAAAACTCATAATGCTCGTACCTACTCCTAAAAGTACTCTTCGGTACGTTAGCCTCTGCTATCTTCAATTCTTAGTACCCAGACCTCAAATCCAACTTAGTGAACACCTGAGTTCCCTGTAATTGATCAAGCAAATCATCGATTCTAGGCAACAGGTACTTATTCTTCACTGTTACCTGATTTAGTTGCCTGTAATCGATGCACAGTCTTAATGTTCCATCTTTCTTCTTTACAAATAAGACTGGGGCTCCCCCGGTTGAAACACTAGGTTTAATCAACCCTTTTTCTAGCAACTCCTACAACTGAACCGTCAACTCCTTCAGCTCTATAGGTGCGATCCTACATAGAGGAATGGATTTAGGAGCAACACTTGGAATCAGATCAATTTTAAATTCTATTTTCCGATCTGAAGGTAAACCAGATAACTTTGCAAGAAACACATTTAGGAATTCCCTCATAATAGGAATATCCTATACATTATGTTCAGTTTGAGTATCGATGACGTGGGCCAGTAGGCCTCACATCCTCCTTGCATCAACTTAAGGCATTAATGAATGAGATCAGTCGAGTTAGCACTGCCCAACTAATGCCTCTGAACACTGCTCTCGGCTGATTAGGAGATTCCAGTATTAGCTCCTTAGTATAGCAGTCCATGATAGCCCTATGAGTAGTGAGCCAATCCATGCCAAGGATAATATCTATCTCTCTTAACTGTAGTACAATCAAATCTGCTTCATCCTGCCTGATCTATTCGATCAAGCACCTCTTGTAGACTTCTCCTATTACTGTAGTATTACCTATTGGTGTACTCATTTCTAATTCTCGTTTCAACAGTTCTCTATCACAATATAACTTAGATTCCAGATGCAGTGCAATAAAAGAATGCGTAGATCCAAGATCTAGCAATGCAAAAGCCTTAGAAGTGAATATAAATAACACACCTGTAATGACATCTGGAGAATCCTGAGCCTCTTGTCTAGTCATCGTATAAACTTAGGCCTGAGATTGCAGTTAGCTGCTCCGCAACTCAGTCCTATCAATAGCACTCCCTGAGCTCATTTTTCCTCTGCCACGGACTCTTTGTCTAGACCCACTGGCTCAACTATGCTAAACTGTTGTTTTAATTGCCACATTTCCTCTCCAACCTAACTGTGCTCTAAACACAAGAAAACAGTCCCTCGCTTGATGATCAAATGATCCGCATTGAAGGCAAGCTCCTGTCAACTTCCAACATTCACCACTGTGCTTCTTCCCATAATGCTCACAAGTCGGTAATTGTCACGATACTGCACCTTTTCCACTACTAGACTGTATAAAGCTTACCCTCTGTCTGAACCCAACTGTCTTGATCAAGTCGATGGTTTAAAAGATCGGTTCTAACGAGTGCTAAACCTTCTGCTAGAAGTATCCTGAGATTTACTGGGCCTCTTCAGTCTGGACTCTAATCTGTACTCAGACTAACTATCATTTAACAATTGCTCAATTCAAATTGAGGCAGCTTGTAGTTCTGAAAAACTACTAAGGTTAGAAATGGCTAACCTCGTCCGAATCTCCATAGTCAACCCATGTTTGAATCTCCTGCACTTGTCATCCTCAGTAGGAATTAAGACAGTGGCATACTCCATTAGCTCATTAAACTTAACCTCATATTCTGCCATAGACAATCTAAGTTGCTTCAAATCTATAAATTCCTTCTTCTTCCTGTCCAGGTAGATCTTGGGCATATAATTATCCTTGAAGATCCTCAAGAAGTCATCTCACCTTAAGTTATAAGGCCTAGTAGTACTGCTTGGAACAGTCTTCCACCATTGGTAGGCGGGACCTTGTAGCTGAAAAACAACATAATCAAACCTCTCGTATGACTCATAATCCATCTAGTCGAAGACTTTCTCTATCCTCTCTAGCCATCCCTTGGCCTCTACAGGATCTTTACTTCTGTAGAAGTCCACAGCCCCCTACTCTTGTAGTTTGTTGTACCTCCTTTCCTTCTCTTGGGAATTCTAGGAGGCATTCCCTCAAGTCGAGACACAAACGACTCCCTACTGGCTCCTCCTGATCCTAGGTTAGCTGATTGTCCCACTTGATCACCTATAGCGGATGACTTATAACAGACAATAACTTCAATTACCATCTGAAAATTTTAAAATATTCTTGCTTAACATTTCTATATATCCCTATAGATGCCAACCATGCTCCAATACCACCTAAACTGTAGCTCCTTACTCCTACCAGACACGTATACAGACGCCCTTCGGACATTTGTGCATATGTCTGATGGAAATGTTGTGCTAACTATATCCCTTTCACATCTCGTATGGCATCATAAATTAAAACATAATATCACAATTTCTAAAACCCAAAAATTCCTCATTTCATTTCATAAATAATACATACATTGTAGCTTTACATTAACATCCATATGTGTACTATCTCAAAATTAATCAGAGTTTACATCTCTGTACACAGAATATGCTAAACACATGAGGAAATATACAAAAATTATCTAAAACCCTATGTCCCAGTTGACTAACCTCTTAGACATGTTGTCTACTAAAAAGCTGAACTAGATCCCTTCTATGCACTATTAGTAGCTAAGCCGACACTCTTATACCTAAAAAGTCAACGTTGCAAATTTGACGAGTTTTGCAAACTCAATTGAGTAACCATCCTCGATGGTTCACTTATATCACACATATAACATTAATATATACAACACATAATTCATAACATCTACTTTCTCATGTATCATTATAAAACACTTTCTACATATATGTTCACATTTTTCATGCAATTCAATTCCACATTTCAATTGCAATCGTTGAAAACATATAATTCCTATGTATAAGCAATGTTTATCTGAATCAACTTCATTTAATATGTTGTTGTGACCGAGTGCCCTTATCACTGTCCCGTATCCGTTGTGAATACCATACTCTATCAGTTTGTCCCATATTTGTTATGGACTCCGATCTTTATCATTCTGTCCCATATCCGTTGTGGATACTAGGCTCTATCATACAAATCTAGCCATAAGCTCCTACCACAAGTGTTTAAGCTCTCTTTTTTACTAGCAGCTACAGTCACAACTGCTTTTACATTTCATCCATTCATGTAATAAAATGCATCATGAATATTCAATAATTATACTTATTCAGTCACATTCACATTCTTTCTTATTCACATTTGTCATTGGACTTTTAGTCTGGAATTCAATATTAAAGTTGAGAACAAGTAGCCAGTCATATTCACAATCAAGTAGCACTTCCAATACAATCCCGAATATATAAATCCTCATAAAATCAATTGTTCTGAACCAACACAATCACATTCACACAATAATTCAATACAGAATGTAACCAATCAATAATTCAATATGAGACCATCTTAGGTTACTCACAGTTTGCTCTAGATAGTTTACCGCTTCGAAGTTACGGCAACATTAAGATTATGTTGTTCTAATTGCTCCTCTATATCATGCAACACATACATTTACACACATTACTACTTTGCACAATTATATAAGTACTCATTCATGCATATATGTATAAATAGATTATGTACAATGCATGCTCAATGATAATCCCCGGTACATTTCCTTTATTCGCATCTCACAATCATTTCATAACATCATTCAATCAATCTTTATTACCTAATTCACTTTTCTCACTTTCTTCACCTCATTTGTCATCAGCTAGGTTCATTTAAGATCTTAGTTAAACCTAATTATATTTTATGGAAGCACACTAGCATTTATTGGTTCAAACTTAACTTAAAAGACATTTCTTTTTCTTCATAGGCCTTGCCACGATCGTGATAGAAACATTGCTAACTAGGTCACGATCATGATGTAAGGGCCATGATCATGACATAAACTAATGTTTGTCAGGTCACAATTGTGGGGTGAGGGTTATGATCGTGCCCTGAAATTTCCTTCTCCACTATCTAAAATCAACGCATATTTTAACACCAATTTTCCCATAATTCACTACATCTAAAACAACATCATTACACTAATTGAATTGCTAATTTGATCACCTTTCCTTATCAAACTCTATTTAATTGGTTAGGCATCTTCAATTACACAAATACCAATCATAGCATCCATGACATCACATTCCTAGCATCGAGCTAGTTATTCACTAGGTATGTCCTCATTTTAAGCCAAAACATCATAATCATTCACTTCATCCTTAATAGGTTCAACCCTAGCATAATTACAACATTTCCATGAAAATTCAATGGCCACGATTATGTCATCCCCGGCCACGATCGTGACAGAAACTAATTTCCCACATACTCTATAATTTTTCCAGTTTCTCTCAAGACAAATTTTTAGGTCACTTTTGTATGACCATTTTGACCTAGAAAATGAAGTCTTTAGACAACACTTTCTTTAAACAAAATGTTCCTCAATATCTTAAGTTTCTAACGACCTTAAATTTGTGCATTTTGGTTCTGTATTATGAAAGTTATAATCAAAATACTACAAACTGTTTTTATACCTTGACAGTAAACAATTATCAACTTCAAACCAAATTTGAAGACCCTACGAGAAAAAATTCAAATTTGATGCCTACATGAAAATTGTATCCATATGTTTATAGTTTACTAAACATCAAATTCAATCCAATTTGGATATTCATAGATGAAGTTATGGCCAAAACACATATATATGTTCAGTAAAACACTGCATATAACATACTCTAAGGCACTGCATCATCATTTTCATCCTAGTTTACCTCTTTTGCTTAGTCTATCAATTCTAGCTCATATCCTCATTATTTCCTCTTCATTCCTACTCCCACTTCATCTCAATTTCATTCACAAACAAATCAAAATCAATGAGTGATCATAAATACACAAAACTAAAATATACCTGTATACATTCATAGCCATTTTCTTTACATTTACTATCCCATTATAATGTTCTTTCAATTCCAATCTCACCTCTACACAACTTATGACTTATCACTCACAATCTACACAAAAATATGACATTTATACATCCACTTTTCTCATCTATGCATCAACTCACACATATACATACATTTCTTCATGATCATGATCAAAATTCTCAAATTACACATCAATGATGCTTTATTTACACTACCCATAAGGATTAAAACCCAACTTACTTAATTTAGCTCCAAATCTTTCAAAAACATACCAACCCTTGCTTTCCATGTATCTCATGTCCATCATCATTCTAGGGTGGATTTGGTTGGGTTTTCGGTACAAGATGAAGAAGGCAATAAGATGGAGTAGGAAATGATAGATAAGAGCAAGATGTAACTTAAATAAAGATGGGTGAAGCAAAAATCGTGAAAGATGGAGAAGAAATAAAGAAGATGAGAAGAAAGGTTTCATAGAGAAGGAGAAAAGCAAGAATGAAAGACAACAATTAAATGGGTCTTTCATATAAGAGAGACCCGTGGGTTATGCATGGTGTGACAAGTGACACATCACATGTCGAATTCCCATTGGATTAGAAAATGTTCTTTGATTTACTAATCCATTTAACTCCAATTTCTAATCCAATTGTCTCCAAGTTTCAATGACATATGTCATTAAATCCAAATATCATTTATAAAAATTTTCACTACCAATTGACTCTTAATTCTACTACCATAAATCAATTATCGTGCCACTTGGCATTTTTCCTAGTCTAAAAATACCCTAATTTTTAAAAATTTCCTAAATTTCACAAAAAATTCTAAATCAACTTTTTTATACTCCAAATCAATTATCAATTATATAAACTACAATTCATAACAAAAATCACATCTATAACTCAATTATACCTGGAAATGTCAATGAATGCATGTATGATCATTTTATTGTGTAAAAATTAATATACATATATATGTGTGTATGCCATATTATGCATAAGTATGAAATGTACTTTCTAATTTCTCAGTAATCTCTCATGCATCGTATTCTAAGGTCCTAACCCTTAACATGGAATATCAGGATGTTACAGAAATTCATAACTTGGGAATTATTATTAGTCTAGATCATAAAAACCTTCTAATTTTATTAAATCGTGATTGCAAAGATGTTTTTAGCAGGAAGCCTTATCTAGACATTAGTTATGTTTAAATTCTATATCTAAGATTCTACTTTGTTTAGTTCTTATTAGTTTATTCCTTTATGTATGTTTTATTTCATTCTATTAATTATCTATCATCAATAATCAACCTATTTCAATTAGTTAGTAGTAAGAGAGTTTTCTAAGTCATTATAGTTTTATTAAGAGATCGACACTTTATTCATTGCTACATTACTTACTATATTATGATTGGTTATTTGTCATAAAGAAAATATAGTAAAATTGCATAATAGTGAAAAAGAGAAGAAAGAGAAATTTTCACTAGGTTGAAAAGTGAAAAATGACAGTTAAGGGAAAAATTAGAGAAAAAATAATTAAAATGTAGGATAAAAGCAAAAAATGGTGGCATAAGTAACAAAAATATGAACCATCAATCAAAATATACGGTCAGATAATACAATATGAAAGACACATAGGGGTAATCCTTGGTCTACAAGCTACATTAAGTAAGGAGGATTGTTTGTAAAAAAGACTCTTAACATCATATGTCATATATAATTTCGAGAACCATCATTGTTAGCAAACTACTTCCTTTCATGATTTGAATGATTTAAACAAAGACAATGACATTCCTATATCATCAAAATGATTAGTAATTATACCTTTTTCCACTTTTTCTCTTCTCAAAGTAACTATTTGTCCATAGCATAAAATAAACATTCAATTTTATCATTACTTCAACACAAAATAGTTTAATTCAATCCTTACCTACTTTCATAAGCATCGAAATTTCTTATTTCTTTCCATCAATACCAAAATTATTTATTAGACTTGTATGTTTTGAAATGAAGTGATATATTTGACTAAACATGAGAAAATCCATTAAAGCATCCATAGATAGTTAATGAGGGGGGTCTTTTAATTAGAATAACATTATAAAAGGTTACACATATTAAATGATACTATGACAAAATCAATAAACAAAATAAAAAATTCATAACTAAATCAAAGTAAGATGGTATATAAGTTAATAATCATTCTTAAAATTACCTAATGATTGTAATAAGATGAGAATTATAATGAGTGTAGTAAAATGCTTAACTCTAATAAAGTCAAACATCATAGTGAACAAGAACATTAAAACTATTATCATATTGATTATTTATCTTGTCATTTTACTTGTTCATTTACTGTTAATTCAAGTAATTCATCTATTCAAGAAAAGTGGCAACTCTAATAATGATATCAATATGCAAACTCAAACAAGGTGGTATATTTCAATCCATCAATTTTGTAGCATATTACAAACATCATTCAGTTCCATTTTTATTGAAATGTTTTAATTGTTTCATTGGCAATAAATATTATCTATTTTGTACTAATAATTAAGCATTTTTAAAAATTTTCATCACTGGAAATGAAGTATTGTCTAGTTTGTTCTAACAATTAAGCATCATTTAATGTTTTCAATTTATTCACCGAAAATGGAGTATTATCTAATTTGTTCTTTATAATTAAGCATTATTCAACCATTTAATTTTTGTCACTAACAATATAAACATTATTTTGTTTATTACTAATAATTAAGTATTACTCAACTTTTTTATTTTATCACTATTAATTAAGCATTATTTAGTTAACTGTTAATGATTAAGTTATGTTAAAAATTTTAATTTTTGCTTGTTAATTAAGAACTGTTCATATTTTGTTGCCAATTAAGCATTGTTTGATGTTTTATCCAATTTGTTCCAATTAAAATTAAAGTTGGTGATAAGGATTAGAGAACAATTAATAGGGACCAAAGTCTATAGAGGGTGTAGGAGAATAATCTCTTGGATGTGGAGGTTAGAAAATGGTTATGGAGACGCAAATCCTAAATTATGCTAAGCAAACTAAATCACTAAGGAAAATATTTCAAATAATTCCACATAAACAATAGATAAAGGATTCAATAGCCAAATTAATATTATTTAGATGTGCATGCATTTTACTAATTAAATTTCAAGACTCTCTAGTAAAGATGACACAGTAGTTAAGATAGAAGATCGCACTTGATGGAATGAGGAGCTACATATAATGTGTTGCAAGTTACTTCACTCCAACCTAACGATCCTCCTAAAACACAAGGAAAGGGTTTAGATAGCACTTGGAATTGATACATACAAAGGGAACCCATGTTGAGAAAAAAGTGACTATGAAGGAAGTTAGATATCCCTGGTTAACCAACATGCAAGATGGTTATCTCTCAAACATCCATTGCTTGGTCAGAGCAGCATAATAGCCTCACATTTTTGCTAAGTTTCCCCCAATTTTTAGTTTCTACAATCCTTACAAAGGTTACATATATGAAGTATAATGGGTTGCTCAGTTATCTTCCTTAAAAGATACAATTATTTGTCTTTTATCTTATATGTCCAAGATTTGATACATATTGTACAACCTATAATCTGGTGATGTACTGGTAAACTTTTTACTTTGGCTTTACACCTCTCCTTCACCTTATTAATTCATTTAGTTATATTTTCAAAGCAAATTAAGATAATTAAACATTTTTAGCTTTTAAATTTTTATCAATGGACGATGGTGTGTCAAACCAGCAAAAATAAATTCCTACTCTAAAACACTTAAACGAACAAAGTGGTGAATAGGGTCGAACTACTAAGACTAGTGTAGCAATTGTTTACTTGTAGAGAAATAATAAAAATAAAAAGAATTCATTTATGAATGATTAATTTTGGAACACAAAATCATGCGGAATGCAATTAAAAATAAAGACTAAAAACAATATAAAGAAAGGCCTAGCCAAGGTACTCCTCCGTTCGATACTGTAATCTGATCATAGACTCAAAAACATAAATTCAGTTCATTCTTATGGACAAGGTTATGGAAAATAGTGAACAACACATTTCAACCAATCCATTCGTAATTATTTGATAACCCCGAGTAAAGCTCCGTAGATTATTACCCTAACCGATTAGACTATTCCTGAGTAAAGCTCTGAGAATATAATCTATGCCAGCAGTAAACTCTAATGGACCTTTGTCATAGCCAACAGAATCGGAAAAGCTGCAATCTATAAATTTCTTAATTGAAATTAATTTGCCACTTTGATAGATAGAAATCACAGATTCACTAATTCATTCGACAATTTATCACCAAGTCAATCAATTAATAGGCCTCATTAATCAACAAACACAACAATATTAAATCAATTAAAGCGCGGAGATCAAACAAACATAAGAGAAAAACAAAAGCAATTAAATCAAAGGAGTCTTACGAATTACATTAATCAAACGTTAGATACCTTGTCTAGATGAAAAGTTAGCACGCATAGCAATAGTAAAAGACAATATTGATATAGAAGTGTTGTTCTGTCTTTTTCCCATGCAAAGAGCTGCTGCCGTCGTCTCCCCTCTAATTCTAAAGCTAATTGTTCTTCTATTTCCTAAATGTGAGTCTATTAATAGTCTAGGCTTTTTCCTCTTTACAATAAACAAAATAGGCCCTAATAAAACATGAAAATAAAGCTCTAATGGGCTACAAAATAACTTGACTTCGTCCAGTATAAGGGGTTATGTCATTCGGGCCTAAATCCCAAGGTAATTAATCCGAGATTCGCAGGTAGCAATCTACTAGCATTGCGGCACCTTCAACATGGTCATGTCGAAATTTTGTCCAGTTCGAGATTAGCCAAATTCACTCCAAATCGCACTACTTTGGTATTTCATCACCTAGAACATACAAAGACACAAATTACCATAGAAACAAAAACAAAACATCACATAATCATATCAAAAGAACATAAAATACAGACAAATAACATGCACAAAATGCAAGTTATCAAAACTCCCCACACTTCAACAATACTTGCCCTCAAGTATTCAATCAACTCAAATTATCAAGACACTTCAACATCTTATTACAATTCTTTTAACCGCACTTATCACTTCTTAAGTTAATGTATGCAATCTAGAATTAAACAAACAAATTAACGAAGGTTGATCTCCTAATTAATTACGAATGTTAACAGCTTCATAAATGCCCAAGTAAAAAGTAATAACATCTATAGCCTCGCAATGTTTCACTCATTCTCTCATGTGAAATTTGGATGTTGGTGTTTCTCTAAAAAATCCAGCACAAACCTGTTCTTTCCATAGGATTGACATAAGTTCAAATCTCTACCACTAGCTCGGGTTTAAAACCCATACTAGTCAGCTAGGTCTTTAATGGGTAGTAATGGGGCTAGTTGGTTGCCAAGAAATTTGAGTTGAGAAGAGCACAATATGTACCAAGTAGACACATGCCAACAACTTCGATTTTAAGTCAACACAAATAAAAAGATTAAACCATTAAGCTCGTTTGACTCATGTATACTATTCACAAATCTATCATTGACTTAACTTTATTTACAATAATGAAGTTGAATCAAGGCTGCTGAAACTACCTTTCATGCATTTATCACATAATAATTTCCTCTCTGCTGTTTTTCCTTTTCTAGACTTTTTTCTTTTTTTTCTTTTTTCTTTTTTCTTTTTTATTTTTTTTCAATTTTCAAAACTAGCACTAGCAAATGCATTTCAGCCATGTATGATTTTCTCTTCTTTTTATCAATAAGGCACAATTAAGCAAACAATTCAGATATTACCCCAAAGTGACTAAACATTGGTGTACATGATATATAGTTACATATGCTACTTGGTAATTCTTCTCAACTAGGTGCAAAATTCGGGGCTTGAAAGAAGAAGTCATAGGTTAAAATGGGGTTTTTTTTAATGTTAAAACAAAGAAAAGGTCTGGGCTCAAGGGAGTTGAACTAGGATATAAAATTTTTTAGGTTGGATTTTGAAAGAAAATGGATAGCAAGGGGTTGCACAAACAATGCCTTAGCTTCATTTTAGTGTATTAAATGTGGTTTTGAACAGAACTTATGTTAGTTTCTAGCAGGGGACAAATGAGTGCGCTCTCCGAAAGAAAAGTAGATTGCATGTAAAGTTGCACTCTCTATCCTATGTCTCCAAAATCTAATGGTGTGTTTAGTATGGATGTATGCTTATTACTTTCTAAAGGGTGCAAGTAACTGAAGCAGTTTGTTAAATTCCAGTACACACACTAACTCGAGTCATGACAAGACAGGATCAAGAAAAGATCAATTAGGCCAAAGTATCTAACATTTCAAGATTCCTGAACAAAGAAGGCAATATTGTTTATAAAAACATGTTTAAAAGTAGTTAAATTTAATTTTACAGAATGGGGATTTCCAAAACATTTTGCATGATGCATGTATGAAATGAAAAAGAAAAATTTTTAAATAGTACATTCTAGCAAAACAATTAAACAACAAACATATCACGCAAACCAACACTTACGCAAATGAAACAAGCAAAGCTAAACAATTGAAACTTTCCCCTCCCCACACTTTAGACTAATATTGTCCTCAATGTTAGCAAATGAAAGACAAGAACAGTAAAAAGTAAAGAGTGAGAGAAAGCTTCTCTAAGTGATGTGCTAAGGTGATGGTGGAAATGGTGGGTCGCCATAACTGCTACACTTGAACCAATGGGCAATGTTGTGCTCAATCTTGGTGACTTGAGATTGTAACTTGTTGAGCAAACTTTTCAAAGTGCCTTGTCGACTCTCCAACGGTCCCATTTGTTCCACAAGTTCCATAGATGGAGCCCGAGAGGGCCCGATTGCCTCAACATCCGATGGTAGGATCACAAACTCTCCATCGGCTAATACACGAGTAACCTGCATCTTACGAAGAGCATTCGTATCCAAGGCTAGGACCTTTGGTCCCGAGGTTAATAGATGATGACAATAAAGATTAAAATCACACAATTTGACAGCAAGCAGTGTGATCATAGAGCCCAAAATCAGTGGGTGTTTGTGATGTGCCAAGTTGTGTTATATAAAAAAAAACTCATATTAACTTTCATATTATTCTGAGCACACCATAAAAGAAAGAGCTCTGCTTTAGAAATCACATGCATATTATTGAATTTTCCTAAAAAATTAAACACTAGAAAGCAGTGGAAAATCCTATGCATGGGATCAATCAAAGAATTAGCCTTAGATTAGCTAGGATTATACATTTGACAACACTAAATATGTCTCTTTCTCATTATACCAGTCAGGATAATCACAAAAAGAATTAATATAGGAATAATGAGAAAGCAGAGAATTGGGTACAAAGCCTAAAACTACATTCCATTCATTTACAGACATAGAAAAATGATGCTTTAAAATCCTGAACTGAATAATAGCATGTGTAGTGATATCACCATCGACAGTCATTTCAAATTTAAAGGAAGTATAAAAATCTCAAACCAGTTCTTTAAAAATTGGCAGTTGCAAATCCACTAACACACCCAATCCCAAATTATCTTCCAAAGACCTAAACTGAGATTGTAAATCAAAGTAAGTTAAGTAATATTCGTCCCCATACTGACCTGGGCAAATCATTCTGCCCTTAAGTTGGTTGAGCAATTAGATATCCTCGGCATCCTCGTAGTCAAGATTTTCGTCTTGCCCGTGGGCAGTGAGATTATTCCTCTGAATGCATGGACCATGTTTGGACCAGGAATGGCGTCAACACTCCTTAGGTATAATATCTTTGTCATTCTTTGCCTCCACTTCTACTATATTAGGTTGGGCTTCCTACTCATTGGCATTAGGGTCCTCTTCTGTGTTAATGGCAGCCTCCTCCTCTTCAATTTTATGGTCGTCACTGGAAGATGGTGAAGGTGTTGTCGGAGCTTGGCGTTTGCGAGCAGAGCATCGAGGTGGTGCGGAATCTGCGAGTTACCTGTCACCGCCAATTGGCGAGGTGGCTATAGGTGAAGGTGGACCACGAAATCTTGGTATGGAATGGGTGTTGTGGGTGACGGCGTTGATGGGTTTGCACGACATCGTGGTGACTAATGGTGTTGGGTGTTGGGTGTGGACGGGAGGGTGGCTTACGACATCGACAGATGGTGTTTTAGGGGAGATGTTGTGCGATGTCGAATCTGGTGGGTGTTGTGGGTGGGAGGTGCGGCGTTGATGGGTGAGGGGTGGCACGTGATGGTAGAAGAGAAGTTAATGGATTTTAGGGTTTAAAGGATGAAAGACTAAAATTCCCTGATGGTTTCCCTCCCCACACTTAGTTTAAAACAATGGCCAAAAATTACAACCATGCCACCATGTCACCTTGCTTGGACTGCTACTAGTTGACCCATCTTTTTAATGTTCTGTGTACTTACGCAGACCATTGAATCAGCCATTTTTTTCTTTCAAACCATACTATCTTGCAAAACAATAAAAACCTCTCGACCAAGTGATATCCAACACAATGTTTGAATAAAATGCAAGAAGAAAATGTCAAAAAATAAGAAACCTGACATAATTATGAACAACTAAAAATGAAAAGGAGAAAAATAAAATGAAATCAAACCTTGGGTTATCTCCCATGAAGCGTATTTGTTTAACGTCGTTAACTCGACATGGGTCCCATTCAATTATAGGGAGGTTCACTCAAAGAGTTAACTTCAACGGAATAGGGTTGAAATCCTTCGTAAAGTGGTTTCAAACGATGGCCATTCACCTTGAAAATTTCTCTTGCTTCTATGCTTTGAATATCCACAGCACCATAAGGATAAATCTTCGTGACTACAAAAGGTCCAATGCACTTGGATCACAATTTCCCTGTAAAAAGTTTCAAAGTTGAATTAAATAAAAGTACCTTCTGTCTAACTTTGAGCTTCTTCTGGGCAAGCTGCTTGTCGTGAAATGCTTTATTTTTGGCCTTGTATGTAATAGCATTGTTGAAAGCATGGTTCCCTAGTTCTTCCAATTCTTGAATCTGCAACTTCCTTTATTGCCTAGCAGCATCAAAATTCATGTTGCACTACTTCACAACCCAAAATGGTCGATGCTCAACTTCTACTGACAAATGACAAGCCTTGCCATAAATAAGTATGTAAGGAGACATATTTAATGACATTTTGTAGGCAGTGCGGTAAGCCCAAAAAGCATCATCCAAATTCCAACTCTAGTCTTTCCTAGTGAAATTCACAGTTTTCTCTAAAATACTGTTTACCTCTTGATTAGACAATTCTGCCAACCCATTGGTTTAAGGATGGTTAGTCATGAAGGTCCTGTGCACAACTCCTTATTTCTTCAGCAATGCAGCAAACACCCTACTGCAGAAATGAGTCTCGTGATTACTAATGATTGTTTTCGAAGTGTCGATATTAGCCTTCACAAAATCGGCAACAACCTTAGAGTCATTAGTTCGGGTAGCTTTTGCCTCTACCCATTTTGAAACATAGTCGATAACTAACAAAATGTACTGAAAACCAAATGACGATGGAAAAGGGCCCATGAAATCAATCCCCCACACATCAAATATTTCACAAACAATAACCAGGGTCTAAGGCATTTCATTTCTTTGGCCTATGTTGTCAGTCATTTAGCACCTGTCATATGCTTTGCAAAGTATATAAGAATCTCTAAAAATATTAGGCCAGTAGAAAACATATTCAAGTAATTTCCTAGTTGTCCTATTAGGGCCGAAATGGGCACTACAATTAGATGCATGACAAAATTGCAATATGGAAGAAACCTCATATTCAGGTACGCACCTTCTCATAATCTGGACATAACACATTTTCAATAAATATGGATCATCCCATATGTAATACTTGGCATCATTCTCCAATTTATGGCGCTGGGCAGATGTGCTACCAATTAGGTATCCATTTTGGGTGATAAAATTGACCAAATCCGCGTACCATGGGTTTCGACATGGCCATAATGAAGTCATCGCAAATAATTGTTCATCGGGAAACTCCTCAGTAACAACCAAATCATCTCTAGAGGTGTTGTTCAACCTACTCAGGTGATTTGCAACTGGGTTTTCTACTCCCTTTTTTTCTTTGACCTCAATGTAAAATTCTTGCAGCAGAAGAACCCACCCGATAAGTCTTGGCTTGGCATCCTTTTTGCTCATCAGGTACCAAAGAGTAGCATGATCTGAATACATTATCACCTTCGTACCAAGCAAGTATGATCTAAATTTCTCTAGTGCGAATACCACAACAAACATCTCTTTCTCAGTGGTTGAAAAGTTCTATTGAACATTATCCAATGCCTTTGACGCATAATAGATCACATGATGGTAATGGCCTATCCTCTGCTCAAGAATTGCTCCTACAGCGTAGTTACTAGCATTGCACATGAGCTCGAAAGGGAGATTCCAATCTGGTGGTTTGATGATAGGTGCGGTACCAGCTTTTCCTTCAAAATATCAAACGCCTTTTTGCAATCTTTATTGAATTCAAATGACACATCTTTCTGTAGAAGGTTGCTCTTTGGATGAGTTATCTTGGAAAAATCTTTGATGAATTGCCTGTAAAAACATGCATGACTACGAAAAGAGCGTACTTTCTGTATATTTGCGGGATAAGGCAGCGAGCTATTCACATCAATTTTGGATCTATCCACTTCCATGCCCCTAGTTGAAACTGTATGTCTTAATATGATGCCTTTATCAACCATGAAATGGCACTTTTCATAATTAAGTACAAGATTTTTTTCAATGCATCTTTTCAACACTTTCCTCAAATTTTATAAACAAGATGTAAAGAAATCTCCGTACAAAGTAAAGTTATCCATGAAAACTTCAATAATTTCCTCTGCATAGTTAGAAAAGATATTTACCATACATCTCTAAAATGTCGTCAGAGCATTGCAAAGACCAAATGATGTGTATTTGTAAGCAAAAGTGCCAAACAGACAAGTTAATGTTGTGTTTTCTTGGTCTTCAGGTGCTACATGAATCTGGTGAAAGCCTGAATAACCATCTAAACAACAATAATGAGAATGACCTGCAAGTCTCTCAAGCATCTGATCAATAAATGGTAAGGGAAAATGATCTTTACGGGTAACAGCATTTAATTTTCTATAATTAATACATACACACCACCCATTTTGAACTCTAGTGGGTATTAATTCACCTTTTTCATTTTCAACAATAGTAATGCCAATTTTTTTAGGAACTACCTATGTTGGACTTACCCACTTGCTATCTGAAATAGCATAGATCACGTCTACAGTCAATAATTTCAATATCTCTTTTTTACGATCTCCATCATTGGTGGATTCAATCGACGCTGAGGTTGCCTGCTGGGTTTGCAATCATCCTCCAACAAGATTCGATGTATGTAGATGGTAGGGCTGATTCCCTTTATGTCTACAATCGACCATTCAATAACTTCTCTATTCTCCCTGTGTATAAGGATACGCTTCTGCTACTCTAAATCGCTCAACTGATTGGAAACAATCACAAGCAATATTTCGGCCTCCCCCAAGAAGACATACTTGACGTGTGCAGGTAATGCTTTGAGCTCCAATGTTGGCGGCTAAAGAATGGACAGAGTAATTTGTTGCTATCAATCTATAATGGTTATTGTAACATGCTAGATGCAGTTTGCAATGCCTGCAAATCATGTACAACATGGATCAAGCCTCTTAGAACTACCTATTCAGTTTCGATTTTTGACAGCTTGCAGGAATAATATTATCAGTTATCGTAACCTGCAAAAAATCATCAACACACAACTTGAGAACTTTCTCAATCAAGGAGTTAATACAGTCAATAGCAAAAGTTATACAATAATCAACAGGATGCTTAATGGTATTATTAATATTGAATGTAACTTTGGCACCATAAATTCCATAGTTAAAGTCCCTCCATGAACATCAATTTTTATCCTAGAAGTGCTAAAAAATGGGCATCTTAACATCACCCTAGATGCAGGTGACACCTCATCCTCCGTTCTCATCACATAAAAATCTGCAGGAAATACTAGATCATCTACCTGCACTAAAACATGCTCCAACAATCCCTCAGGTTACTTAGTGGTGCGATCAACTAGTGTTAAAATCACACCATCTTGCTTCAACGGACTAGCATTCAATGTAGTATAAATAGACAATGGCATAAGATTTATAGAAGCTCCTAAATCTAGCATAGCCCGTCCTATACCAACATTGCTAATTTTACAAGGAATGGTAAACATACCTAGGTCTTTTTCCTTTATTGGTAACTTGCCTTGCAACACTGTTGAGACATTCTCACTCATCACTACACGCTGATTGCCTCTCATCTTGGTCATGCTAGTAACCAAGTCCTTTAGAAATTTGCAGTACCTTGGTGTTTTCCTAGGCAACGTGAGAAGGGGGATGTTGATTTCTACTTTCTAAAAAATCTTTAAAGTCTCCTCATCATTCTGCAATTTCTTCTTCTTGGCTAACCTGTGTGGAAATGGTGGCCTTCTGGAATAGCTGTCACAATTTCCTCGATTTCAGCTTCTTTTTCTGACTCGACAGTTTCAACATGGTCATGTTGAAGTTTCTACGATCCTCTAGCACTTTCAATTTCTTTTCCACTACACAAGGTATTACCTTTGGGAGGTTAGAATAGTAAATATGAGTGATTAATGAGAGCTTAGAAATGCATTTTTCATGCTCATGCATAATATGACATACACATACAAGTGAATAGTGAAATGTTGCACATTTAAAATGACTATACATGCATTCATTGACATTAGTATAGTTGCTTTATATTTGTGAAATGTGATTTTGTGGAGAATTGTGGTTTTTATATGTTGAAAATTGATTTGGAGAGTGTATTTAGTCATTTAGATTTTTTTGAGATTTTTAGAAAATTTCTAAAAATTTGGTTAATTTTAGAGTAGAAAAAATACCAAATGGCAAGACAATTGACAAATAACAACAGAATTAAGAGTCAAATGGTAGTGAAAAATTTTAGTTATGACTTTGGGATTTATTGACATATGTCATTGAAATTTGGAGACAATTGGAGTAGAAATTGGAGTTGAATGGACAAATTGAAAGAGAAAATCCTAAGTGAACCTATAAGGAGATGACATGTGGCCATGTCTTAAAAACACTATTCTTTTAATTGTAAAGACCATCCTTGTCTTGTTTCTCACAATGCTTTCTAATTGATGGATATTTTTTCTTGTTTTCTTCTTCTTCTTCTACGTGACCTTCTCTTCTCCTTCTTCATGAATTTTGTTCTCAACCTTCACCAACTTTGAACCTAGCCCTCTTATCTTTCTTTTGCTACTCTTATCTTGTTCTCTTCTTCATTTCTCACCAAAGACCGAACCTCCCAACCTCCATGATGATGTATGTGGGTTGTATGGGAAGCTAGGATTGGTGTTCTTTTGAAGGGTTTGAAGAGAAATCAAGTAAGTGATACTTTAATATTCATGGGTTAGTGTAAATGGAACATGTATGATGAGTAATTTGATATTAATGGGTTGGTTATGAACTTGTATGTATGTGTCATGAATGGTTGAGTGTAGAAATGAGTTGAAATGGAGTTGGGAATGAGGAGTAGAAAAGGATGATCTTTGTACAAATATGTTAGGTGTATAAATCTAGAAAAAACTGGAAGATGATGGATTGGAAAATGTTCACTGCGTATGCTTCAGTGTTTTAGCCATAACTTCTTCTAGAATTGTTTAATTGAGATGATTCTTGATTTTTATTAAACTAGAGATATATAGATATATTTACAAAATTTTAATTCTATCGTTAAGAGTCTCAAAATTTGACATGAAGTTTGAGAATTTCTGGGAATGAATAGTAAGAGAGTTAACATTTTGATCAGAAACTTCCATGAATTTACTGTACTGATCTAGATGGATTTTGACAATGGTCTTCACGAAAGTTTTAGATCTTTCTTTTAGCTTTCCGCTGATATAAAATTTGGAATTTTTAGAGTTTTGTATCAAAAGTTATGGAGGTTTGAAGTAGAGATTTTGGTAAAGAAGAAGAAGAATTGCACGATAGCGACTTTGAAGTTTTTCAGGGGTGATGAACATCCGATAAGTTTTTTCGAAATATCTTTTTTTTCGGACCTCCAAATGAGATGAGACTTAAACCATTGGACTCGTAAGACATTACCCTACATGTCCACCAAAAATCATAGTCATATGAAATGAATTGAGAGAGATTGAGTGATAAACGTGGACAGATCTGACTTATGCTCTCACCCAATTTTTATCTTTATCTGTCACACCCACAACTCTTGCACACTCATGTTCCTCTCACACCCATGACTCCTGCAACCCTGTGACTTTCCTCTATCATGCCCATGAGTTAATTGCAAGGCTCATGTTTAATTGTCACATCAAGTTACTATTTTCCTCAATAGTAGCCATGATATGCAATTGATCTAACCAACTGAGAGGAATTTGCAAATTGGATAGTCTTATTTCTTTTGACCATGACTTATTCTCTAGATGTCCGAATGAGATGATCTTTGATTTGGAATAAACTACGGACTTAAGGATACAATTCATATGCGAAGACGAAATTGTAATTCAGCCTCTAAGATGGATAATTTTTTAGATGGAAGTTATGCGTAGTATATTGTTCTTGAATATGAACAACCTGAAAATGTTTGAGGCATATCTTCCAAATTAATGAACCAAATTAAGTGATTTTAGTGTCAATAGAAACATAAGACATAGAGGAACACTTTTCTAGAAGAGGATATGACCAGTTTCACTTTCTAATTGAATGTGAACAGTAGACTCGAAAGTGTGACTTGGAAAAAAATCTGAAGTGAGTCAATGAGAAAGGAATGGAGATTTTAATGGTTTTAGTGAGGCATAACCTAAGTATAAATTGTGCTTAGATGAGTTTTGATTTGAGAATGACTTTGTGAAGAAATTTATGGATAAATACTTGGAATTGTCATGAACATACATTATACATATTTCATTTCATACATGTGCATTATTAAACACTAATATTGTACAAATTGTGATATATGTGTATGGTGTTTGATATAGAGGAGCAACTGGAACGTTAACCTCCAGAAGTTGCCAAAACTTCCAGACATTAGCTTCGGGAGCAACTTGTAACCTAGATAGTCTCACTTAATTACATGTTTGCTTAATTTTTGTTTCAAATGATTGAATGAATGCGGCTTGATTGTTGGTTCTGGATAGAAGGTCCGATGACTGTGAAATGTGGAATGGATATTAAAGTGCTAATTGTATGTGAATGAGAAGAATTAATTGTTTCTTGAATTGATTGAGTGATTTTGAGATGCATTGCATACATAAATGCATGATCAGATAAAGAGAGTTGTTACCTGAGTAGCCGCTAAAAACGAGCTCAAAGCTCTGAATGTGATTTAGAGCCAAAGGTTCACTATGTAAAATGAGCCCTGTATCCCCAACGGATAAGGGATAGTATAAATGAACCCAGTATCCATAATGAATATGGGACAGTTTAGGCACTCAGTCGAAACAATGTAATAAATAAAAAAGAGTCACATATGCATTCCATATGCCTTTTATTAAGATGTTTGATTGATTAAAATGCGAAAATTTGCCTATGCTTAAGTGAAAATGTGATATTGATGTAAAGT
>JAOSBN010150651.1:0-23962 GCA_027563595.1 Erythroxylum suave | reverse complement strand
AAGGAATGATTACCATTACCATTGATAGTGGTTGGTTTGTAAAAATATTGAGAAATAAAAATTTATCATATTTTAATCGATTAATTAATTATATTGTAATTAATCAATTACAATATATTGATTAATTAAAATATTTTAATTAAATTTTAACTTATTATATTATAACTAATTAATTATATTTAAATTAATTATATTACAATTTATTATATTTAAATTAATTAATTACAATTTTTTAATTAATGAATGAATATAATTTAATTAATTATATTGTAGTTGATTAATTATTAATAATATTTTAATCAATTAAAATATTTTAATTAATGAATAATTATATTTTAATTAATTAATTACAGTATATTAATTAATGAATGAATTATATTTTAATTAATTATATTGTAGTTAATTAATTATATTGTAGTTAGTTAATTAATTAATTACAATCTTTTAATTAATGAATGAATTATATTTTAATTAATTAGATTATAATTATTTAATTATTAATAATATTTTAATTAATTATATTGTAGTTAGTTAATTAATTAATTAATTACAATCTTTTAATTATGAATGAATTATATTTTAATTAATTATATTGTAATTATTTATTTATTAATAATATTTTAATTAATTATATTATAGTTAGTTAATTAATTACAATCTTTTAATTAATGAATGAATTATATTTTAATTAATTATATTGTAGTTAAGTAATTATTAATAATATTTTAATTAATAATATTGTATTTATTTATTTATTTAAAATATTGTAATTAATTAATTATACAATTAATTTATTACATTATTTTAATTAATTATAATTATTTAATTAATTAATTAATTATATTTAATTTTTTATTTCATTAATTATATTTTAATTAATTAATTATAATTAATTAACTCATTCCTCTACAACAATGATACCCATTCCTCTATATTAGGAGAGGAATGGAGTATTACCCAAAAGTGGGTAATCAAAATAATAACCCTATAATCATATCCCTTTACCAAACTCAATCTTTCATCCCATACTTATACTTCTTTTTCATACCCCCTAAAAGAGCATCCCCTAAGACTTTTGGCTCAAGAAAATAAAAGAGGAGGTGGATTATTTGAATAAAATGAGAACTATAAGTTAATAAAGCTTTCAAAAGACAAGAAAGCATTAAAAAATAGATGGTGTTCAATATAAAAAAAGATGGTGACAAGCTTATGAAACATAAGGTGAGACAGATAATAAAGGGATACAATCCAAAAAAGTGTATCAACTTTAATGAGATTTTTCACTAGTATTTAAGATGATATTTATACATACTAATTTAGGTATAGTTATGAGTTTGAATCTAAAACATAAATAGCTTGATGTGAAAACTACCTTCTTAGATGACAATATGAATGAGGAGATATACATAGAGCAACAAGAAAGTTTCAAAGTTAAAAGGAAAGAGCAATTAATGTGTAAGTTGAATAGGAGTCTTTATAGGCTCAAACAGGAACTAAGAAAGTGTTATAAGAAGTTTGATTTATTTATGACAAGCAATGGTTATAAGAGAACATTAGATAATCCTTGCATGTGTACTTCAGAAAATTTCTTAATAGTAATTTTAGCATCCTTCTTTTGTATGTGGATGGTATCTTGATAGTGAGATAACTTGCTAGCCTGATTTAGAGTTTGAAGGAGGACTTGTCCCAAGTCCTTTGACATGATCGATTTAGGTGATGTAAAGTATAATTTGAGCATGAAGATCATTCATGATAGGAAGGTTGAAAAGCTATAGTTTTCATAAGAAAAATATATTGAACGAGTGCTTGAGAGGTTTATGAAGCATATTAAGCCTATTAGTATGGCATTAGGAACTTATTTCAAGTTGAGCAAATGATATTATCCTACCACAAAAAAGAAGAAAGTTGGTATGTCCTCAATTCCATATTCCTCTATTGTTGGCTTCTTGATGTATGCCCTAATGTGCATTAAACTAGATATTGCATATGTTGTTAGATTGTGGTGCAAATTCTTATCTGATTCGAAATGGTGCACTATGGAGCACAAAAGTTGATATTCAAGTATTTATCGGGCGTTTTTAGATTTTGTTTGTGTTTTGGAAGTGGTGAACCAATTCTAGAAGGTTTCTAATTTTTTCTATTTCATTTCGCATTGTACTTTTTTTAGTGGCAAAACCTTTCATTTTTTTCTGTCAATGAATAATTTGTCCACTCTATAGATGGAATTTGGCTATAAATTTTATGAATTGTCTGATTCTTGATTCTAGTTCATGGTTTCTCTTGGCTATATGGCTCGTCTAAGGGGGAGATCGAACTTTAAGAAATAGTGAATGGTCTTATCAATACACATGCAATGATATGAAATGATATAATGCCTTTGTTCTCTTGAAACGCTTGATATGAAAAAATAGAAAAAAAAAAGTAAAAATTTCTGATATATCTCTCCCTTTTATTTTTTTAATTTGCTCTTTTTTTTTTGTACACAAATTCTCATCTAGGCCCTCTCTTTAGCCCTATGTCTCTTATCCCTAGGAGGTCTTCCTCCATTAGCAGGTTTTTCTGGAAAACTCCATTTAAACCAAAGATTTGACTGAAGAAAAAAACCAAATCCATGGAACCGAAACTGAGATAAATAGATCCACTGATAAGATATAGTTATTCCAGATCAGATTATATTTCTTTGATACATTGTTGTCAATATGAATGTGTTAAGAATATACACAATGACAAAAATAAAGAAAAAGGGCTATATTTGCCAAAGAATTGGGAGTTCCTATCGTAATGCATGACTACTTAACAGGGGGATTCACCGCAGATACTAAAATAAAAATAATTGTTTGAAATCGATTCCAAGTTAAAGAAAGGATCGAATATGAATTGTTCAAATCATTCACTCCACACTGATGTGGACATAGCTGGTGATCTCGTAAATAGAAAATCGACCTTATGTTACTTATTCAAATTTGTTAGGGAGACATTTCTTAGCAATCTAAGTTGTAAAAATCTGTAACTTTGTCTACTACCAAGGTAGAATATGCTGTAGTTGTCGAAGCAGGTAAGTGGATGCTTTGGTTGAAGTGGTTTATTTGAGAATTGGATATGAAATAAAATGAGTATTTAGTTTACTGCAACAATTAAAGTGTTTTGGCTTTAAACAAAATTTTCATCTATTATTCTCATATCAAACATATTAATGTGAGGTATAGTTATGTTGTTGAAGAGTAATTAATGAAATTGAAGAGGATTTACACTAATGAGAATGGTGTTGATATGTTAATGAACGTGGTTTCTAAAGCAAACTTGAGCTTTGTAGTAAGCTCATGGGGATGACTTTCAAGTGATTGATGGGATGATTTTTTCTCCTCCAAAATAGGTTGAAAGAGGAGATTGATGTGAGTCTAGCTCCATTTTATACATATTTGCTAGACCAAGTCCATTAAACTTAGGCTCCATATGTGGTATATATCTTCATGGATCAAAAAGGACGAAGATCAAGCAAATTTAAGACTGAAATTGATGATTGGAAGTTGTTTTTAAAGCACGTGCCCATATTAGGGTTGCAAATGCTCTTGCAATGACAAACATGATTGTGAAAGCTTTTATAATTGTGTACGGGTTGAATGAGGATGCTTTGAGGACAGACAAACTTGTCTCAAGCCAAACACACCCGTGTTATTGATGGACACAACTACGTCCTCTGACTATGTACGTCAATGGAACCATGTATTTCTGTGACGTCAAGTTTTAAAGCTTAAAAGTCGAATATAATCACCATACACAGTCGTGTGGGCAATCATGTGCAGTATATAAATCTTACTTTTTAAGATTTGAAAATGTTTGATATCAAACAGAAGTTGTATGAGATAGAAACACAGGACAAAATAAAAGTTTTAGAGTTCGAATAACATTTTTTAACTACTATTTTGTTAGATTTTGATTTCTATAATTAGTTCGGGAGTAGTAGTATATATATGTTTATGTGTCTGTAAGGGGGTGGGTGTGTGGGTGTGTGTGTATTATATCAAATTGTACTCAATTTTAAAGATAAAACGGAGATTATCTTTCATTTTTTTGTAATGTGTTATTGAATTAAAGTCAATATCTCGAAAAGATAAATGTTTGTATGTCGATTTGTCTTATAGTTTTTACCTCTACAATGGAAGATTTTTTCATGTTAATCTCACGTTTCTTTTATCTTTCAGTTATCTTTTTCGTATAAGTAATTTGTTATAGGTTGATCTTTGTTGTTAATCTTGTGAATGTAATTGTTTAGATTCCATTAGCATGAGTATAGAACGGAAACACTTACATGATAACATTTAGGAAATGACAATCGTTTCGTATCATTTTCTTTAATCAACAATAGTTTATGATAAACTTTATTTAGCCAAATGTCTAACTGTATGTTGAATATTTAACACTAATTATATACTTATAAACACTACAATTAAGATTAAATTTCAAAATTACAATTTAAAGTCCATAGTAACAAAGCCACATTCATTATAAGGAACGAATTTTCAACACCATGCAATCCAAATCCAGTAATCACCAACTATTGTATGAAACAATTAGATTTCTCATTTAGAATGGTATGGTTTGCAAGTAATTTCAATAGAAAACTACGTAAAGCTTGAGATCCTAAAAAACCGTTGTTATATCCAGAGTCAATCTCTAAACATGCTCAGTCGGTTATTCCTGAAAAATCAATTTTAAAAAATTGAAAACATGATAAAGAGTTTATCATTCATTAGAAGTCAAAATAAATCAATATGGAATCCGTAGTAATAAACAGAACAGAAAACATAAAATGCGACAAGAAAAGGACGAAATTAACTATATAATCAAGAATGAATCTAGGCATAAAACACTTGGAGGTCCGATATAAAGGAATGAACTATCAAAGAGTGAAATTGTAAAGAGGAAGAGAATCTACAACTTCTTACAGTTTTTAACTCACCTCTAAATTTAGGAACCGAAGTGGTATATTGTTAAAAAGATGTGTGATTACCCTCGTGATTAGTCTCAGAAGATCATTTTGGTGGTAACGAATCTTTTGTTCTAGTTAACTAATTTTTAACATGTTTCATTAAATCTCATCCACATAATCATGTAGAGTACGTACAAATATATGAACAATATAAAACGGCAAAAGGTTGGCACGCTCTAATAGAAACGGAGGATCTCATTCCCATTTTGGCAACATGTCTTTTCAATTTTGGAAATCATTTGGCCATTTTGTGTGTTTTTAAAATATTATCTAAAAATTAGTATAAAATCAAACATATTTAATTAATTTATTTCCTTCTTTTTGGCGGTGAGAAAAATTGGAAACAATGAGACCTGAAAGTAAACTTTTTACTGTCGGGGATGGACAAGTTGGTGAAAAAGAACGGAAAAAATGTCGGTACCTAGACTTGTATCTGTCAAGTTCTGGACCAAGAGCAAGAGGTCCCAACTTTCAACTGATAGAACAACAGCAAGAGGTCCCAACTTTCAACTGATAGAACTCAATCTCGACTTGAGGACCCCGCACAGCGTGACTTACGAGGTTCCCGGGCTTTCACACTGCTTTCTTTATAAATGTTTTCAGACTGCTTCGAGAGGAAAAAAACGACCTTTCATTTTTAATATAAAGACGGTTTAAATGAAACATAATTAATTTTAATATAAGGGTCAGTTTTGTTAGAAAATGTTAAAATTGGACCCACCCTACAAAGAAAAATTTAACTCCACTGCAGCATTGATTTGATAATTTTTAATATTTTTATTTTTTATGAGCTTCGATATCACGTCAATAAATTACGTGACAAGCTAGGATCTCCTTTGCCAAAAAAGTTTGGTAAAAGGGCTAATTTTGATGCTAATTTTAACACCATTTGACAAGTTTAATCTTAATATTTCAGAAAGAATAATTAAGACCCTAATTTTTAGAAAATGTTAAAATTTAACTTTATTACAGTAAAATTCCTAATGATTTGATGACGTTACTGACCTAGCATTTTTTAATATTTATTTTATTTATTTACATGTTCTAATGGCTTTATTATGGAATTGCGATAAAGAAAATTAAAATACTTAAATTTAGTCAATTTTAAAATAAATTTATTTTATTACCAATGCAAATTATTTTAATATCAATTTTTATTTCATTATATCATTCTAACAAAGTATTTAGCAAATTAGATATTTATTCGTTTTTGTATATAAAAAATAAAACTAACAAATGTTAAATTAAAAGTTTCTATGTTTCACCTAGATTTATACATAACAAGTTGTAATTATCTTCCTTCAAACTTTTTATTAAATTCTTTCAAAACTGCCCTTTTGGAAAAACAAAAAAATTAATTAATGACAATTATTTTTGATGATATATGTAAATTAATAAAATTATTAAATTATTAATATTCTTCTTCTACTAATAATAATAATAACAACAATAACAACAATATACATGGAATCATACAAAAATATTTTTAAAATTATAAAGATAAATATGGTATTTATAAGTATTAACAAACTAAAAATCACTAAAACGTTACATTTACAAATAATAATTAAAAGTTTAATTTCAATACAAATGTACATATGAGAAGTTTAAAAGTTTTGTATTGTAAAAATTAAAAGAATTACATAAAAAATGAAATATATTCATCCTAATAAAGAACTTAAGTCATAATAGAAAACTATACTTTTTATAAAGTGGTTATAAATTTATTTTATTTGCAAGTTCAACAGTGCAATTTCGTTATAAAGTTGTTATAACATAAAAATAAATTAAATTGTAAACAAAGTGTCAAGTCAGCAGCGTCATTAAGTCGTTAATAATTTCATTATATTGTAGTCAAATTTTAAAGTTTCTAAAAGATAGTATCTTAAGTATTCTCATTAAATTTGACAAATTGTATAAAAGATTATATCAAAATTGATCCTTTTGCCAATTTTTTTAAAAAGTGGCTTCTACCTTGCCACCTCAGTAATGACGTGGTATTTAAGGCTCACAAAAATAATGTTAAAATTTGATAGGTCAGTATTGACTTGACACTTAATAGATGAAATTAAATTTTTTGTTATAATGCGATCCAATTTTAGCATTTTTCAAATGTTAGGTTTGTAATTGTTCTCTCTAGAATGTTTAGGGCTAAACTTTTTGATTGTTGAAAAATTTAGAGTCCAAAGTAACAATTTTGTCAATTGATTTTTAAATGACTATTAGATGGACTTCATTTTAGGGGGAGAGTTGATGTTAAGTCAACTTAGGTTCAGACCAAGACTCGAAAAAGTATTTAGAAGTCTAGATTTGACTCAAAGATTTCAATGAATCTAAAATTTATAACCCAAGTGCAATTTTAATTGGGTTTTGTCTAATTTGAAGCTTAATCAAATTTAGGTTAAACTCATTTTTTTTCAAATTTAAATTATTTGATTTAATTTAAGGTGAGAAAATAATATCATTTTGTCTATGATTACATGAGTTTCAAGTTGGATCAGATAGTAAAGCTTGACTAGTGTCTTATTCCTAACATTTTTTTTTAAATTTCAGTGCAACCTAAAGTTCAATCAAATTGAATAGAGTTCGGTAACTTTGAGTCTTGGCAAACTAAAATTTTGAATGTTTCAATTGTATTGGCTTTCATGTTGTTTCTAAAGTGCTAGGACGGTGGTAGTATATATAATGAAGTCAAGTGGTTGGAGCTTATTTAAGTACACAATTGTAAATATTAATTACTTTGAATTAATTTGGACAATTATTATTTATACTGAAAATATTACTTCTTAATTAGAAAATTTGTGTAACAGGAGATATTTATAACTGATTTCAATAGTATATTAATTTTTGTATCAAAAAAGTACTCAATTGTTATGGACTATAGATGATATAAGTGGTTGATATATATAAATATATTGAAGAAATATTAAATAAAAACTAGTTTGAAAGAATAATGAAGTAAAAAAGTGACACTTGTGCAGATTCAAATGGGAAGCCGCATGAGTCATGAGGGAGATGGATTCGTGGGGACCCGACGCCAAATGAAATACTTGGTTTCTTAATTCGATTTTAAAAACTAAAACAAAAAGGTTATGAACTTGTTTAGTAAATAGTTGATCAATTATTTGTTAGCAAATTGAAAAGTATTTGGTTATTTGATTATGTCAAATTGTTAATTATTATATTTAGTAATCAATTAATTGAATTAATAGATTGAATTCAATCTATTGCTTTTGAAGAACGTTTTGTTGTAGCAACTAAGAAATTAAAAGAAGAAAAGGCGGCTGTGCCTAAAAATTATTATAACTTATTCAAGCTACATCTTTTATTATTGTTTTTTCTTTACCAAACACTAGTAGTAGAAAAACAAGGAGAAATAAATAAATTTCAATTTAGAATAATACAGAGAAAAAAAGTAGTAATAGTAGTAGTAATGATAATAATATTTATTATTATTATTATTATTATTATATGTTGTATGTTTTTTTAGTTATAAACTTAATTTTTGTAAAATTAAATATCTAATATTTAAATTTTTATAAAAATATTCAAAGAAATATTAAAATATAATACTATTTTCTTTATAATTTATTTTAAAATTATGTCCTTATAAATTATTTTATACATAAATAGTAAACAACTAACTTAATAAAAATATCTTTAATAAACAGCAAAAAAAAAAAATAAACCAGTGAGGATAGATTGGCGTTACAGTAAAACTAGGCACAACTTTCAAATCATGATTATTAACTCGTAACGGAAGATCTCTCCTCTTACCCACCTTGTAGTAAAAGCGTACGTACCAAAGTCATTGACTAGCATTTTAGAATTTCTTCACGCCATTTTCACTTCTTCTTTATCTCTCTGTGTCTGTCTCGAAGTACCTTTAACTTTTTCTTTTCATTTCTGTGAGTTTATTTGTTTTTCTTATCTGCCTAATTTAGTTTAGTTTTTTTTTCTTTTTCCGTATAGTTCGATCATGGATAATACCGGGTCGAGACGGCTTGTTGGCTCGGAGATTCATGGATTTCACACACTGGAAGGTAAACTTTTTGTTTTTTTCCTTTTTCTGTTGTTTTTGGTCTTAATTTGTTTGGTTTGTCTTCTTGCTTTGTCGGTTAATGATTGTTGTTAAGAGTTTATATGTATACAGTTCTAGTTATTCACCAGTGGAAAAAGTAAACAATTTTAGCACATAATTGTTGAAGTAGACATATTAAATTATCTTTTTGAATTATCAGTTCTAGAAGTTCAATATACAATACTCTGCTGGGATTAAGTTTTTGTTGATGGAAGAAAGCTTCCAGCTTTATCAAAGGACTCTTCATAATTATGGAATAAGTCGAACTATATTAGTTGGAAGGGGAATACTCAACTCGTTGTTAGAGCAAGTTTTAAATGTTTTTGGCTCATTAAGTGGTGGGTTGATAGAAAAAAGTTATGCTCGGGTATTGACAGCATCGGAGTGACCATGATTGATAGACCTTATATGTGTGAAAGGATAGGCTGTGTTGAAGTTACAATTTTTAGATGGGGAAATGGAGCTTTTTTATTAGAGGTCGTTGAGCATAAGGGAATGCTTTTGGGGAAAATGATTACGGAGAAAGGAATGGGAAAACCTAATTCATTCTGTCCCAGAACGTGGGATGTAGCAGTATAGCCGCATGTAGTCGTTTTTGTATTTTGTTCATTCACACCTTTGTGTTATTTTTGTTTCTAAAGCAAGCTTGAGTTGAATTTGTTAAAATACTTAATTATTTTTGTAAACTTCATTTCTTGATACTCAACTCATGAATCCATTTTATAACTACCTTCAATGTTGCTTTCTTACATGGACAGATTTGGATGTTGCAAATATAAGGTATGAAGCCCAAACAAGATGGTTACGTCCCAATGAAATTCAAGCAATACTATGTAACCACAGATTTTTTCCCATTACTGTCAAGCCAGTGCATTTGCCCAAAAGTAAGTACCTAGTTATATTATTCCTGCCGTGAGTAAAACTTATGGTCTTGGCTCCCACAGGAGCGCATTCTGAGTTTGAACTGATATTTATTTCTTATATGAGTGAAATTTTCATGTTTTCCTGTACCTTGACTTACATTCCTGCACGGATAAGGAAAATCTTTAACCTGATTCGTCTTCATTGATTTATTGCAAAAGCTACCACAGGCATGTGACTGTATGTTTGCTATTCTTCTGTTTCTATTTTTCTGCAGTATAAATTTCTAAAACTTGGTAACTTCCAGCCCAGCCATTTTCATATTTTTAATACTTTAATGTACCTAAAAAGTGATTGCTGTACGTAGTAGTTGCTTTTTGGTAAATGAGGAATGGATTGCTTGGTTTGATGAATTCTAATGAGGGGTACAAAGCTTCATCATATGTGTATATATTTTGAAGCAACTTTTTTTTTTACTATGTCGTTTTATGTATTGGTTTTGGTATAATGGACCAGGTGGCACAATTGTGTTATTTGACCGTAAGAAGCTTAGGAACTTCCGTAAAGATGGCCATAACTGGAAGAAGAAAAAAGATGGAAAGACTGTTAAAGAAGCTCATGAACACCTAAAAGTGAGTTTCTATGGTTTCCTGATGAAATGAGTGACATTGATCTGTAATTTTCTGGATTAGTTGACATTATTCTTGGTTTCCTGATAAAATGAGTGACATCAATCTGTACTTTTCTGGATTAGTTGACATTTGTCTTTCGGTATGTGCTTGAGCTTATTTTTTTGAAGTTCTAATTACAATGAAATCAGCAATGTATACAGTTGTAGCAAGTCAAGTTTTTAAACCAATTTTTATGAAACATTCTAGGTAAATTCTCTATGCAGTTACTTTGTCTGCTAAATGATTTTGGTCTCTGTTTCTCCATGTTGAAAGATATATCAACTCAAGGTAAAAGATGTGAAATTATCTACTCAGTCTTTAACTTAGGGAATCAAGATTCCTAGTCTTTAATCAGTAAGCTGTGAAATTCTCTGCCTAGTAGGACCTCAGAGAAATTCCTGCTTCCTTGTGTCAAGACAGTGTAAAAGATATATGAAATACTAATATGTAACAAATCAGAATTTACTTTGCCGTTTCCTCACGTTATGCTGCAAGATGATTAATTTGTTTTCATTCTTCTTGTTTTTCCCCTTTTCACAAAAAGGTGAAGAAAAGAAAAGAAAATAATTATGACTTCAAAGTCTTCTTTGGATTATATGTTTACAAATCACCATACCCCTACTTTAGTTTAATCTTCCTTTGTGCTTTCTGATTTATGTTGAAAGATTCCTTTTTCATTTCTATGAAATAATCTTTATCAGTAAAAAATTGTACTCTTGATATGGCTTTTGTGTGTCTTGATTCAGGTTGGTAATGAAGAGAGGATTCATGTGTACTATGCACATGGAGAGGATACTCCAACCTTTGTTCGCAGGTGCTATTGGCTACTTGATAAGTATGTAATAGCTCAAGTCTACTTTGATGTTTTCTCTCTGAAATTTGGCTTTGTAGAACTCTTTGTTGGAGCTGTTGAGCATTCTAACCTTCAATATTGTCTTGGTGCAGGAACCTAGAACACATAGTTCTTGTCCACTACCGTGAAACGCAGGAGGTTTGTCTCATAGACCTTATGACCTGTTGTTAGATGTTCTTGATTCAGAGAAACCTTTGTTCTTGTAACTCTGACTCTACTTGACTTGTGATGCAATTATAGGGTTCTCAGGTCACACCGGTGAACTCAAATTCTAGTTCAGTCTCAGACCAGGCTGTTCCTTGGCTTTTATCAGAAGAATTTAATTCTGGAGCTAGTCAGGCTTATTTTGCTGGTGAGAGAGGACCTCAAAGTGATACAACTGACTCATTTACAAACAGTATTTCATTATTAGTGTTGTCTATATGTGCATAGATTGGCAGTTCTTCATAGATATCTCAGCAATACAGGATTTGGCTTTTTCCTGCTACAGAATGAAGCAGTTTCAGCTTCCTTCTTTCTTATGATGTATTATTATGTACTTTGTGTGCCAAGATGTCGGTTAGAAAAAGTTTTTGAAGTTATTCTATAAAAATTTTTTTAATGCATATGCTAGCTGACCAGTGAACTTATTCGTCGTGATTGTTTTGTTGGAAATATGTTCCACATTTGTCTCACTCAGCACTATTTTGGCATATCAATAGATCCTGGTGATAGTTTAACTGTCAAAAATCATGAAATGAGGCTTCATGAAATTAATACACTTGAATGGGATGAGCTGCTGACAAATGATCCCAGCACTTCAGCTGCTTCTGAGGAAGGTAATCAGCTAGGAGCTACTTTTGGTAAGGCCAGTGGCTTAGAGATTGATTATTTTCTAGTGTGCTTTACTTGGTTTATTTATTATTGCACAGATAAAATTTCATGTTTTAACCTACCAAATCAAGTTGAAGTCAGTGGGTCACCAAATGATGTAAGTATAATCATCCTCACCTTGAATTTCTTTTTCTGCAGTTACTATTTCTGAGTTATTCCTACTTAAGTTCCATGCTCTTTGTTTATGAAGTGAAAATGTCATGAACATTTCGATTTAAATCCACTCTCTGGATATAGATTTTATTTAACATAGTTGTGATATTGGATTCACCTATTATAATAAGTTTTGAAGTTATTAACTTGCATACATTCTTCAACATTATGATGAGTGTTTCGTCTTTGGTAACTGACTTGTTGAACCTTGCAGGCTGGTGCTTTTCCAAATTACAGTATATCTGCTGATCTTTCTCCTCTAGTTAACATTCCTGTCTCAATTGATAAGAATGATGGCAATGATTTCAATATAGCCGATGGTGTTTATGGTCGGACATCAGCAATCCAAGTAAATTCAAATCTGCGGAATAAAGATTTTGGTGTCCCAGGTACAGATGATTCTGTGGGCATTTTTGTCAATGATGGTTTGGTAAGCCAGGACAGTTTTGGAAGATGGTTGAACTCAATCGTATCGGACTCTCCTGGTTCAGTTGATGATCCTGTGCCAGAAGCCTCAACTTTACCAGGTCATCGTTCTTTTACATCTACCGATTCCACCCCAATCGAAGAACTTCAGAGTTCCCTTCCAGAACAAACATTCTTCATAACTGATATCTCGCCTACATGGGCCTTTTTGGGTGAAACAACAAAAGTATGTCCTTGTCCAACAACTTTTTTATCACTATTTTCAGGCATATATTACTTCTTTGATTGTTTCTGGTTGGTTTGACGTAAAAGAGAGATCATTTCTTGACTTTGTCCTGTTGCTTGAAGGCATCAAATAGCAGAATCCTTGACATATTGTTTTGAAGTAGATAATAGTAACTTTGCAAAGCCAATGAAAAAGTTTCTAATGATCATTATAAGTGTCTTAAATTATCTGAAGAGAAAGACTTGGTTTCACTAAGATTTTTGGTAGCTTCTTGAGTCAGAGTTTACATTTCATCCTTCTTTGGAGAGGAAATTCCTGAATTATTAATTAATTTGGCAACTCCATATTTCCTTTTTCAAGGAGAGCCTGAACTATCACTTCTGGTGCAAGATGGAATCTTATTAAAGATTATTTTGCAAGATCTGAAGAAAAGGAGAAATAATTTGTACAAGATTGTATCATACATCCCAATGACTATTGTGATAATTGTCTCCTGCTGCCGTTTTTATCTCCTTTGCCTTCCTGATATTTAACTGATTATTTGGCTTAAGAAGATGCAAGAATAGATATACTAGTTTCAAGTCTTCTTGGACTTTTTATATATGAGACTAGTTACATTTGGAATGTTTCTAAGAGTTCTACAAGGTTAACCACTATCACTTTTGTCTCAATTGGGTGGATGACTATGAACATCCTTATGAAAAAGTGCATTTGGGAAGAAGGGAAGGTGCTTGTGAGGATAGGGTAATTGTGGAACAAATATAGTTGTGGAAATTTTGATTATTATGCAACTTGACGTCAGGATATCTGACTTAAGTTTACATGATTATATTTCTGGTATATTTTTCTCCTCTACTCTGTGATTCTTCTTTATCTTGGGGAATTCCCTCCCTGGAAGCTGCATTAAATATTAGATAAAGTTTATCATGTCCTGAAAGCTAGTTTTCCCTTGGAGCTTGGACCTCCAATATGCTATTATATATTCCATATTTTTCAACCTATCGGATGAACAATTTAACATTTTTTGCTTGTTCTTCTGAAATAAGGAGCTTTTGTTTTGAAATCGTTTGGATCTGTATCTTGTGAATATTTTTGGACTTTTGTTCATTATTAGAGGAATTGGTTAATTTTGGTGATTGTACTGACCAGTACAAGGCATGTATTTGAAAGTTTAACCACAAATTTTAATTGCAGATTCTAGTTACTGGACATTTCCATGAACAGTACCGCCATCTGGTGAAGTCCAATCTTTATTGTATCTGTGGTGATGAAAGTCTTCCTCTAAAAACTGTTCAAACTGGAGTGTATCGTTGTTTTGTATTACCACATTCCCCTGGGTTGGTGAATATTTGCCTGAGTTTGGATGGCCATAAACCAATTAGCCAGGTCCTAAATTTTGAGCACCGCACTTGCTTACCTCAAGATCCTTTGATTTCTTCAGAAGAAAAGTCCAAGTGGGAAGAATTTCAACTTCAGATGCGACTTGCTCATTTACTCTTCTCCACATCCAAGAATCTTAACATTCTATCCAGTAAGGTTTCTCCAGTTAACTTGAAGGAGGCTAAGAAGTTTGCGCATAAAACGTCTCATGTTTTTGGCAGTTGGGAGTATTTAATTAAGTCAATTGAGGAGAACAGCGTTTCATTTGCACAAGCTAAGGATGGCCTACTCGAACTTACTCTGAAGAACATCCTGAGGGAATGGCTTCTGGATAGAGTAGCCGAAGGTTGCAAAACCACCGAACGTGATGGATATGGGCAAGGAGTAATCCATTTGTGTGCTATTCTTGGGTATACTTGGGCTGTTTATTTGTTTTCATGGTCAGGGTTGTCCTTAGATTTTCGTGATAAAAATGGATGGACAGCCCTTCATTGGGCAGCATATTGTGGAAGGTATGTGGCATTTTGTTTTATTAGTGCATTATATGTTTGCCTGTTCGGTACTTCCTTTCTGGCTCTTAAAGCTAATGACATATGATACTTTTGATTTTTTTTTCACTTGCCCCTCAATTTTCTTGTCTTCATACGCCTTTCATGAGCTTGTGGATAGAATAGTACATCTATTTGGTGTCATTTATTAAAAAACAAATATTCCTGGAAACTGTAGTACCCTGGAAAGATTAGAAGCTTTTATCATGTTCCCCAAACCGTGTAAAACTTTTCACTAGTCTTGAAGTCTGAGAATATCCTGTCCAGAGAAAAAATGGTTGCTGTTCTCTTATCTGCTGGGGCAAAGCCAAACTTGGTGACAGATCCTACTAAACAGAACCCTGGTGGATGCACCACTGCTGATCTTGCATCTGCGAATGGTTATGATGGATTAGCAGCATATTTGTCAGAAAAGGCTTTAGTAGCACATTTTGAAGACATGTCTATAGCAGGGAACGTCAGTGGTACTCTTCAAACTGGCACGACTGAGACAACAAATTCTGTGAATCTAAGTGAGGATGAGCTTTGTTTGAAGGATACTTTGGCTGCTTACCGAACAGCTGCTGAAGCAGCAGCACGCATACAAACTGCATTCAGAGAACACTCTCTGAAAGTAAGAACTAAAGCAGTAGAGTTTGTCAATGAGGAGGATGAAGCTAGGTGCATAGTTGCAGCAATGAGGATTCAACATGCCTTTCGTAATTATGAGACCCGTAAAAAAATGGCTGCTGCAGCCCGCATCCAGCATAGGTTCCGCATGTGGAAGATAAGGAAGGAGTTCCTTAATTTGCGACGTCAGGCTATCAAAATTCAAGTAAGTGTTGACTAGCTTTCTGAAATAATAAAGAAAATACCTATCAATGTCGATCAGTAGGTAAGATTCATTTTCAGTGTCAACTAATATGGTGTATTTAAAACTAACACCACTTAAGAGCAACCCCAATCTGATTATGGTTTCTGCTGCACCAGATGGATTTCTTAAATAAAAATGTAGCCCAGATTTATGCTCATATGGGCATATGATGATGTTGGGCAAGAACAAGTAAAAAGATAAAAGTTTACATCAAATCACCAAACATTATAACATCTTGGGTAGTGAATCTTGTCAGCATGACATCTGATAAATGGTGCATGTCATACTTATGAAATCCAATTTGTTGAACAGTTGTTCATTAGGATGAGATATCCAGGTATGATAAGTTGTCATTGATTTTAATCCAATGCAGGCTGCTTTCAGAGGTTTTCAAGTAAGGAGGCAGTATCGAAAGATTATCTGGTCAGTTGGAGTACTTGAGAAAGCTATATTGCGATGGCGTTTAAAGAGAAAAGGGTTTCGTGGTCTTCATGTTGATTCTGTTGAGGTAGTTTCAGATCAAAAGCAGGAAAGTGAGGTGGAAGAGGAATTCTACAGAAACAGCCGCCTTCAAGCTGAGGAGCGTATTGATAGATCTGTTGTACGGGTTCAAGCCATGTTCCGATCAAAGAAAGCACAAGAAGAATACCGGAGGATGAAATTGGCACATAATGAAGCAAAGGTGTGTAATCTAGAAGTAAGCTGATAAGTCTTTCAAATTGATCTTGCATATAACTATTTTTGGTTTATTGTTTCTGCAGCTGCAATATGAAGGCCTTATGGAACCTGATATCAATATGCAAAGATGAGGTCGATTGCAGGGCTGATGCTTTTGCCATTGTTGATAATATGACAATGTGTATAGTTGTTTCAGGCAGGGATTTGTACATCTTGTTATAATCATGCATCTTATACCTTTCAATCCGTTTTAAGTATCTGAGGTCAGTATCAAAAACCTTTAGGGCTTTGAATTTCCTTGTTTGCCTTTCTTGCAAGGTTTTGCTATAAATAAAACTAGGCGTTTGTGTTAAAGATTCATGTGTTTTCCCAGAAAGTTAATTTTTTAAAAAAAAAGCCCACAAGATGCGCTCTTTCATGTAACTGTATATCAATTGTCGTGCGAGATTTCACTCCCATCTACATTAAAGCTTGAGTCTAAGCATATAACCAAAAAAATGTCCACTTCACAAATTAACAAGTTGCGTCTGAACCTGATTAAAAAAAAGCAGAAGAAGAAGAGACCCTCCTAACGATTAGGTTCTTCCGGTCGTCGTAACCTTACGACGGGCAGACAAATAAGTGTTTAGATACAACGACAAGGGCTTTACTTGACAGCTCTAACAGTGGTTTAAATTTGGATGCATAAACGTAGTCCGTATGTTTCACTGTAACAGGGGCAATTGGTGAACACCGCCACGGTAACGATAGCCTTTATTTTCTAATTTTTAGACATTTAATTACTAGTAATAAATAAAACAAGGAATTACAAAACTGAAATAAATCTTAAACATTCCTAAACTTTTATTGCAGAGAGAAGTGTAGTGTAGTTGTCAGAATAAAAGATAAAAAATATTATTAAATTATTTTCAAGGTATCAATTCTTATCAGATAATATCTTTTATATTATTTTTTGATATTTTTATTTTTATTAATTATTTTATTCTAGTCGTCAAAATCATTCGAAATTATTTAAAAATTAACAATTTTCAAGATATCAATTCTTATCAGATAATATCTTTTATATTATTTTTTGATATTTTTTATTTTTATTAATAATTTTATTCTTGTCGTCAAAATCATTCGCAATTATTTAAAAATTAACAATTTTATAAATTATTTAAAAAAAAGTAAACATTTCAATTAAATATGTACAGAATAAATTATACAGTAACTAAATAAGAGTAAAAAAGTTTTCATTATCAGTTTTAATATTTAATTCCAAATATTAACATAAGTAATATCTTTGCTTAACACTGTACCAAACACATATAATCGATAATTTCATTCATATTCCTATTTCTACTTTCCATTCTCATTTCTGTGTCGATTCCTTCGTCATTAATTACAAAACAAGACCTAAAGATTTAAGCTTAAGGGTGAAGACCAACAAGAAGAAAATTGAGGCAATATGCTATTAGATACTAAATTCAATTTTGTACCATTAGAATCCAGTAAAGAAGCATTTCATGGGGAAGGCGAGAAAAGAAATGACCAAGACTTCAAAACATAGCAGATAACTAAATTTAACATTTAAATCAACCCATTGCTCCAGAAAACGTGCTGATCTATCATGGGACCGATTCAATAAGCCCCAGTTTCACAAAGACCAAGTTATGAATCAATTGTTAATGTTATGCCAATAGAATTGTAAAAGGCAAACAAAAAATTCCTGTTTTTTATAATCTAATTGTACCAAGACACTGCAAAACTAACATAATAACTCAAAAAGAATACAGAGCCAGATAAGAATCCTAACTCTACTTTATGTATTGGGAGAGCCACTTGAATCCATCACCATATCCCATCTTGCGAACAATACTGCACATGAAAACCTCGAGTGGCCTAACGTTGGAGTCTGAAAGATTCACCTTACCCTTGCCAGTAGTGAAATTGGTGAGCCCAAGATGATAACGAAGCTCATCTTCAGAAGCTGCATAGGGAATGTCAATTTTGTTACCCAAAATGAGAAATGGAACATTGGCCAAGGCTTCATCGGATAGAAGGGCATCCAACTCCTTCTTCGATTCTGCAAACCGTTCCTTGTCATAGGCGTCCACCAGGTAAACCACTGCATCCACCTGCTCATAGAGATATGACTTGTCTGTTTCATACTCTTTTGGAAGATCGGATGGATACTCCAACAGAGTGAAATTTAGGTAACAAACGAACTACAAAGAGACGTATATGGCCAGCAAAAGATTGGCATCAAATAACCTTAATTTGCCAAAATATCTGATTGCCGAGACTTCAGTAGTGTGTGTTAACAATAATCTTTCCATTAGTTATGGCCTTTCAGGCTATAGTCCTATCCAAAATCATCTTATGGTAGGTTTAAACTGCGAACGTATGGAAAGCTACAATTAATACACGTCAATTAAAAACATCTAAGGTGACATCAGCGAAATTCCATTATCCATGTTGGCCTCCCATGAATCAGACAAACGAAAAGAAAACTTATCTGGGATTATGGAGGCACATTATAAAGATGTCTTTTCAACTCAAAGCTTAAATTTGGATTAATGAGAGAGTAAATATTTTTACAGAATGGACAGAAGAAATCTCAGTTGATCTCCAACATTATGATCAAATTTGGAAGGAAAATTTTAAAAAAATACACATTTCTCGTGATAGCTCGGGCAGAAACGAGATCTAGTAAACATCAATGAGACACGTTAGCCAAAAAAAAAGGGCATCTAAACGTCACAAGAATGCCATGCTAAATCTAAATTCATATTACACCAAGCAACCACAGACCACATCTTACAAAGACCAGCATGGTAAAACGAAATAATGCTCACAGTGTGAATCGAATCAAAACATCCCTACATCAACAAAAGTCAAAATTTTTATAAAGAAGTTTGGGTACCCCTTCCTAAAATCTTGTCTCCAAAATATCCGATAAGAAAACACTCCAAAAACGAAGTACCAATGAACTGATTCAGATAAAACAGAGGGAAAAGAAAAAGCCCTTATTCCTCGGATCGTCCAATACATCTACCCTTTTAAAATCGCTTGCCCAAGAAGCAAGCGAAATATATTTCCAGCATCAAAACAGACAATAAGCAATAAGAAATGAACAGTGACCTTAGCATAGTAGTCTTTCCACACCCTGCGAGCGATCTGATGACCACCCAAATCAAAAGCCTTGAACTTGATTTTTCCTATACTCAGCTCCTCCGATGTTGGGTGCTGTGTCGGCTGATGTTGTACTAATCTCTGCAAACAAACAGATCTCCTATTCAACAAACACACAAAACAATACCCACATCAAAAACACAAACAAAAACGATTGACCCAAAAAAACCTCATCCTTCAGCATGTGAAGAAGAGTGGTCTTGCCGGCATTATCCAGACCCAGAAACAGAATCTTAGCCTCTTTCTGCCATAGACCCAGAGAAGCGAGAATTCCATAAAACCAATCGAAAAGAAACATTTTTTAATGTACCCTCCGGCTCGGAGTTCTAAATCTGAAGAAGACTGGAGACAACAAACGGATCCAGAGTTAGGGGTAGGTTTATTTATACGTGGGATCGAAATAGGACAAA
Organism: Erythroxylum suave; assembly: GCA_027563595.1. NCBI lineage: Eukaryota > Viridiplantae > Streptophyta > Magnoliopsida > Malpighiales > Erythroxylaceae > Erythroxylum > Erythroxylum suave. The sequence goes on along the minus strand of JAOSBN010150651.1, from coordinate 3,782 downwards.
GTAGTAAGACTGTGATAGGCTTATAAATATGAAATTTAACAGAAACGGCGTTAGAGTGGGCAGTTGGGTTTGGTGGGCATCGAAAAGAGCCTCTTCCATTGTGTGTCGTTTTATGTGTTCAAGCCACTTCTTGTCCTCATTTATACAGCATGTGTTTACCATTTCTGCAAAATGGGAGGTTTGTGGAGGTAATTGCTAATTTAAGCTTAAGAGGTAGTAGGACCTATTTGGCAAATAAAGGTTGATTATATCAGTTGATTTTATTAACGGATAATATTAACTATTTATTAAAGATCGGTAAAATTAGATGTTTAGTATTAATTATTTAAATATAAAATGACTTATAAAAGCATGATATAAAAAGAGAATTTATAAGGTCTTGATTAGATGTTTAATTTTACAAAAATTTAAGGTTTTAATTCTAATAAAAAATATAGGATATTCTTAAAAAATTTGTCACCATAACATATTTTTTATTTTGTAATAAAAAATCTTATTTCATTAGTAAAAAAAATCCCAAATTTTGTAACTAAAAAACTTACTTTACTGTAAAAAAATTTTATTATTGTAGAATACATGCATGATTTTTAGTTTGAATTATCCATAATATCACTATAGTGTAATTAGCATAATTCAAAAATTATGAAAGGAGGGTATAATTGGTTTTTTACTTATTAATTTTTGGTTGCTCGTAAAAAAAAGCTTCTCTTATGGATCTTTTAAAAATCAGTTTATTGAGGTTAAATAAGTTAACCAATGAATCATTCATCAAACACATTAATAACTTTTTAAGATAGTCAACAAACTAATTTTTAGTCAATGAGTTAAAAAACAACTTATCAATTGTTAGTCAAACATGTCCGTAGTATTCTTGAGGCTGGTTATGGTCACCCATAGTTAAATAAAGGAACACCTCTTTAATAATTTCCAAGAAAAATGAACATTGAAGACTTAAAGGACATTAAATTTATAGGATAAATTAAAAAACAATTGTAATTAATTTTATAAATTATTAATAATAAAACATTATAATTTATAATAAAAATAACTCGTCGTTAACATGATGACATTCACATGTAGGGATGCCTCCACTTCCCCACCCCGTCCTCACCCGGCACCTCCATTCCCCATCTTTGATCCGTTACTCCTCGCCTTGCACCTTTACTCACCATCCCTGATCCCTAAAGTGGGGATATTTTTGTCTCATTCCCCATTCCCGAGATCCCCGTGAAGTCTCCGCAGGAACCTAGGTCCTCGAACCCTCACCCTGCACCCTTATAAAGTTGGTTCATATGATTATCTCACACTTCCATAAAATATACTATGGTGCAATAAAAAAAATCATTATGTTGAAAAATTCAACAAGAGCCTTCTTGAACCACAATCTCAAATTCTTAATGCTCAGTATATTCTCAAATTCTCAATGAACTATTCGTGAATGACAACTGAAAATATAACAAAAAAAAAACTTTTATTCTTAAAAAAAGAAGAATTGCATGTCATTTCAAATATTAAGACTAAGTCCATCATGCTGAATTTGAGAAGAAACTACAGAATCTACTGGGGTTGAGGTTGGTTGATTTTTATCTTCAGTCTTCACTAGTTGGTGTTGTGCTTGTTTTTTGGACTTCAAACTCGTCCCCATGATAGAGACCTAGTTTCACTTTTGTCATACCACAGTCAGTATGCATTTGAAAATCATAATCTGGACAGCAGTATGACCAATTATAGGATCCTAATTATTTATTGAAAAATGATTAAAGAAAAATAAATCCCAACAATTCCAAACCATCATCACAAGAGCATAAATAGGGGAAATGTTAAGGGGGAAATTTGTGATTGAGCATACATAATAGAACTTACTCATAATAATTAGAACTATATACAACTTACTCAAATAGTAGAAAATTTGTCCCCAACTTCTTCATCTTCGATAACTGCATAATATTGGGGCTTTGCATTTGAAAAACTTAATAATTTGTAAAGTTTAGATTAACTTTAAATAAAAGAAATAAAAATAAAAATAATACAAAGGTACATGGTTATAAACTTATAATACCTCCCATCACATCGTATAACCAATCTTGCCAACACATTAATGCCTCAAATGTGTTTTCATGTAATCTACTACGATATGGACTCAAAATACGACCTCCAGTGCCAAAAGTAGATTCTGATGCAATGGTAGAAATGGGAATGGCTAAGAAGTCTCTTGCAATTCTTTGTCAAATTGGGTATTTCACTTTAATTTTTTTCTAATAAGCCAATATATCAAATCTTTCTTCATTTGATTCATCAAATAAAATAGGCTCCTCTAAATAGCAATCTAAGTCTGACTTCACATTATTTTTGAAAGCAGTTTCTTGTATATATTGCATATTACTACTCTGCCATCTCGATTTCTTTGTAGGAGGACCTAATTCAGTGAGATTTGAAGATGTACTAGAATCACTTATACTGGAAATGCTCCTCTTTTCGTTGGCTTGATATTCAACAATCAAATCATCACATAATTTTCTATCTTATTTCATTTCTACATTGGATTCACTTCCATATATAAGTGGAAAGAAATAATCCAACAACTTCATTTTATATCTAGGATCCAAAACAACCCCCACTATCATCACCCCATTGATTGCACTCCAATAATTATCAAACATGGAAATCATATTTGAAGCCATGTTTTTTACAACATAATTAGAAGAATAAAGTCATTCTCTTAAGGACAATCTAATTTCACAAAACTTTAGGGAAATAAACATTTGCAGTTGGATAGTTGGAACCTGAAAATAACTCAGTGACACCATAAAACATCTCCAACTTATCATAAATTTCAGATGTCATTTTCTATTCTTCATTACTAGGACAACACTTAAACTGCGCCTCACGTTGTTTCAAACGTTCAAAACCTCTATGTATGGCAATGCAGAAGAAAGCATAAAAAATGTAGAATTCCATCTCGTTCTACAATCAAGATAAAGCTTCTTTGCATACGTAACAACCAACTGTCTACAAGCATTAGCAAATTTTTCTTCCCTTTTTGGTGTTGCAACCCAATAATTGACACTATTTCTAATTGTTTTATAGCCTCATAAATTACTGACATTCCATCTTTGACAATCAAATTCAGTATCTGAGCATAACAACGCATATGAAATAAAGATCCTCCCAGTATGAAAGAAGTATATGAAATCTTCTCAAAGATAAGATCAAGCATGACATCATTAGTGGTACAATTGTCAACCGTTAATGTTGACAACTTCCTATCTGGATTCCAATCATACAAGCACGCAACCAAATAATTGGACAAAACCTCAGCATTATGTGATGCAGGCACATAAATGAACCAAAATTAAGTAATAAAATTAATAAATAATTTGATTACATTAAAAATATAAAACCAAACAAATTAATTCTTTACCTCACAAGTAGATGTTGTAATGTCCAAATATCATCAATATAATGTGTCGTAACAGCCCTAAATCCTTTATTGTGATTATTTAATGTCCACATGTCCGTAGTTACGACAACACGACTTAAGTTCTTCTCAAAAAGTTTCATTGTGTTATACTTCTCTAGCTCATAATGTTTCATGATATCACTTTTATGGTATTGCGTGAAAGAACCTATAAAATTTTAAGAGCATAAGTGATATAAGTTCATTCACTTGAAAATGAACAACTAAAACAAGTAACAAAATAACAATTGAAACATCTTCTTTTTTTTTTAATCTTGAATAATGGCTGCAGAACACCGCAAAACCTTTTAAATCCGATATGATC
>JAOSBN010150532.1:0-23993 GCA_027563595.1 Erythroxylum suave | reverse complement strand
GACTATTTTGCAAATTTTTAAAATTTCAGGGACTATTTTATAAATATAAAAAATTGTCCGGTACGGTACCCGGTATTATCCGGTACCGGTACAGTACCGTACCAGAATTGAATCCGATACCGAGTCCGGTACGGTATTCAGAACATTGTCATGTGGGCAAAAAAGTGGGGGGCTCGCTTATAACTAATCTCAATCATCTGAGGACACGTAGTCTTGTTCTTCGTTTGGGCATCATCAGCTCTGTGCTGTACTAGATCTTATTTTAGATTTGATGTTGAGAGCATGTCCTCTTCAGTCCTTCCTTTAATTGATCATGGTGCACGCTTCAAGCACAAGCACTCTTTTCTTCCTTACTCCTTTGAGATTATTCTCCAACTTGGTTAATTACTGCTCAGATTAAGGAATATTACTCTTTTCTGTTAGAGCCTTTTAGCTGATCGGCTAATTTTTTAGTCAGAATGGGCAAACACGGCACATGTGCATGTCTAAAGCCCCCTGCGATCACCATTCAATTGGTCGGCCATTTGCCTCACTTCTTGGCTGATTCGGAAGACACTTTCAGACGCTTAAAATGGGTGTGAATTGATTAGAAATAGTGTTAAGGGAAATGTTAGTTGATCTTGTCATTAATAATCTGACGCCGACCTTGTTTTGCTGTAGCCCCCAGGCTTCGAGTATCCATCTCGTGCAAGCTGTTCTGGAATGTGACAACTATGGAATCATGGCGGTCTTTAATTGCAAAGCTGATGTGGAATGTGACAACCACAGAATCATCGCAGGTCTTTAATTTCAAAGTATATATAGATCCACTGGGTTTATAACTTTGTATGTAATTAAAAATTGCACTCTATATTAAACACGTTTATATATAATAATTTATATAATAAATAAATTAATAATTTAAAATCAGCAATATATTTCTTTCAAGTATTTGTTTAGGTGTTGAAATTCTACAAACCTAAAAAATTCTTAACACTCGATTACTTCCTGCTCGAAGCCCGGATCTCAAGTGATTCAGATTTCAAGTGGTTGCACACTCCTTAACGAATTTGTGAATATATAGTTGCCTATTAAGTATTAAACATAATTTTATGGATGCAGTGAAGTGTAACTAGCATGGCACTCAACTTTACCAAGTTTTAACCTACGCGGATATGACATGCTGTAGCCTGCAATTATCATCACAAACTAAATAGATAGACGTTTACGTCATGATCTATTCACATTTTATTCTCGTCTTGCTTGCTCTTTTTAACAATAGGATGATTGCTTTTTGCCGGTGGGGAGGAAATATTCTTGTAGGTTATGCACAAGGAAGCAGCTGCAGTCAATTTTTATCCAGGGGACATGTGACATGAAGGAATTAAGTTTCATTCTGTTTTAGAATATAAAAATAGGTTAATGGGAAAGCAAGAGTGAGTTAACATTAGGAATTATGCTAAACACTCCCTAGAAAAAATGGTGTCACATAATATAACCACACCGAGAATGACTTGGAGAGTTTTATTTTACGCCACTTATGCTTATAAGAGTTTGTGTTGCTCATGGACACGCGTATCATGAGCACCGGACTTGATAACAGGGAATAAGTATTTCATGATACGAGCTAGGGAACATCTAATTCTTTCATCGTTATGCAGGTCGGTGAACAAATAATGCTCAGATAAACACGTAAAGGGCTAAATTCGTCAAGGGTTTAACCTAATCTATGTCGTTATTATTAGTAAACTCGATGCACTTCAAAACTTAATTTCATTAGTTTCTATTAGATATCTTAATAGTGATAATTTTGATCTGACTGACTAGATTAAAGTGATTAATAGACCAGAAATTAAAAGTACATTTTAAACCTTAATATTACACTAAAATACAAGTTGAATTTTAACATTTTAAAACGTTCAATTTGACCTATAATATTTTTAAAACAAACAAAGCAAATCTTAAATAGATAAAAATTAACATAACTTTCTGTAAGTTAGATGACATATCAACATCAATGTGACATTATTTAGATAGTGAATCTCACAATATCATGTATTAATTATATATTAAACTATAATTAAAAAAATCAACTCTTTATAATGTTTTAGGTGGTTCTTCACATTTACATTATGCACCACCTCTTGCTGGGTACTTCCAGCATTTACTACAACAAAGTAGACATTTAATTACATTTTTTTCGTGACGTTAGCAAAATCATCGGCAAAAGTTAACATTTTGCGACGATTTAACAAATCATCATTAAAATTAAGCCTTTAGGGCCTAACTAAAAACGCATAAGAAAATGTACCACATTTAGTGACAAATACCAAAAATCGTCGTCAATTGTTGAACATTTAGTGACGATTATGGAAAATCATTACAAAACGATCCATAATGGGTGACAAGTTTAGGAATTCGTCACTAAATGAACTTTTGATGACATTTTTTTAGAAATTGTCACCATAATTTGTGAAACATTTGGTAACTAATGACCGAAATTGTCACTAAAGTGTTCACAATTAACGACGATTATGCAAAATCGTCTATAAAAAGATGTTGGTTTTTTGCTATGTTTATTATATTGTCACTAAAAGTGATCATTTGGTGACGAATTTTGAAAATCGTCACCAAATGTTACACATTTAGTGACAATTTTCATTTGTCCAAAATCGTTATCAAAGGTTTGACATTTACCAAATTTATTAAACTAACATTTTTATAATCTATCATAGTTAAGATATGTTTTATTGGAGATTTGTTTTGAATGTTTACATTGTATTCTTGAAAAAACAAACACAACATAATTTTAAGTGTTAAAAAGTAGTTTAATTAATCGTTAATATTTACTAAAATTGTAAAAAATAGTTATAAAAATTTAAATAATTGTATCAATATAATAATATGATATATGGAATAATACAAACTTTGAATTAGAAGTTTAACAATTCATACATTCATAGAACAAAAAGAGTAACAGTCCACACTCAATAGTACACAGCTTGACCCCTAGCTAGTAGAGAGGTTATTTGACAAATTCTTGTAGGTACAACAATAATTCTACTTTAAAGCTGAGTCCAATTGATTGCATCGATAAATGACAGTGATATAATTATTATTTTAGGTTCCAAGTGACATGAGAGTTAATAAAGGTAAATGACTCCCTGATGTCTAGATTCCTAATAAGGGTCCTCACACATTTGAAGGCCCCAATTGAAACAGTAATAGTGCTTCCCTTAAGTGTATGATTTTTCACACCCTCTTGCAACAACATTTCCACTACAGCTAAACTTGTAGAGGATACAGAGAATGAGTAGCTAGATTTAGTATGGAAGACAAGTTTGCCAGATGAACTGCTAGCACAAAATGGTTTACTTAAAACAGAATCAATATAGAACTTAGATATTGTCATACTAGTAAACTGTTAAGTGAACCAAAATTGGAGTGACTTGCATGCGTGAATGAACATACGAAGTCTATGGAATTGACAAATTTTCCAAAACAACCTATTTCTTTAGTCCTTTACGGACTGTTGTGACATTGCTCCCGTCTCCATAGGCATACATGTCATCTTTGAGACTCAAGGAAGCTTGAAACAACATGTAGTATATATCATCAAATGTGAATATATATAATAGCTTCATAAAAGGAAATGAGATGTACAAAATAAGGAAAGTAACGTTGTTCAGATGATACTAAACACCTTGAAGCAGAAGATCGGCTATGGAAGGCAAATGATGATTAGTGTATGAAGTGGAAAATTTTCTGCATTGTTTATTTTTTCAGTAGGGACAATTTTGTCATATTCCTCCCAATGGAATGAATTACGGCCATCCGGAACTAATCTCCATATCGACATTCCTTGATTAATAATATTAAGAGGCATATTTTGCAAATGTTTATTTAGAATAAAATGATGATATGTTCAAACCCAAATTTGATGATAAGTGAAAGTAGTCCAGTTTAGCACTTATACATCTTCAGTGGGCTTAATGATATGAAAGTTACCCTTACTAAAATTTCAATTATCTATTGCGTAGTTTGTATCATAAGCAAAATTTAGAATTTAAAGTAGAATAGACATAACTATGTTCTTAATGTAAAGAAATATAGTATTATGTATATTGGGCTATATTACTTCAAAACACAACCATAAAATGCATCAAAGATATAACAAATAAGACACAACCATAACAAATAACAAAGACAGACAGTAAATTATCTTCAAAACACAAACATAAACACAACTCATGCATCAAATGCATAATAAAGAACTGACAATAAGCATATATAGGTATAAGTTAAACTTAGCACAACTTCGTTGATGAAAATATAACAAAAGAATAATACCGATTTAGTTAATAATGGTTCTTCGACAGTGATGATCACAATATAGAACTCAAACAGAAGAGAGGATTTTAAGAAATATCAACGGCTTGAACAAGAATGTAGTAGCCTTTTATGTTTTTGTCTTTGAAAACCTAATATAAAATGACATCGTTTTTCTTGTTTAGGTAAACGATGTCGTTTATTATTTACTATAGTTATTTGGAAGTAGTATTAATTAATTTGCTATGATCTATTGTATTTGGTCGACAAGCGTCAAATGTAGCGACTAATACATGATTCATCGCCAAAGCCCGCAAATTCATAAATAATTTTTAATAAATTTACTTTCCTATTCCAAATAAAACATAATTTGAATTAAAAATTAAACATTCAATTGAAAACTATTTTGCAAATTAATTTGTTAACTGTTCAAATAAATTATAACTGATTTACAATTTCAGAAAATTATACATTTTGATTATTATAATTTTCAAAAACATATTAAAAAATTATGCATTTTAATTATTGTAATTTATAAAAATTAAATTATAATAATTTAACAAGACATTGTAATATAATTAGAAAACTATTTCTAACAAATTATATTTAAAGATTAGTCATTCCCAAAAATTAAGCAAATAAAGAACAATTGCATATATAAGTGAGAAGATTAATTTAACAATTTGTATGATGTATTAGGAATACCTCATATATATTAATCGATTAAGAAAATTAAGAAAGTAAAGAGATTGCTTTGATTTTGGGCGACGATGTGGAAATTTGGTAGCAAATTGTCTATCATTGGCAATTAAGTATGGTGGTTGGTCGCAGAAATGGTCTTCTGCGACTAAAATTACTTCGTCGCAAAAACCCAAAAGATACATTTAAATTAAATGTATCTTTTTATACAAATAATAAGGTTAATGGTAGATTAAGGGCTAAAGGGTACATGTTGTCATGTTAGTGATAAATTTTGTTTAAATGAAATATGGTTTGCAATCCTTATTAATTCAGCTAATAATAGAAAGAAGATCAATTTTTTAAAAATTTCACCATTTTATTTTGTTTATCAGCTGAATTAAAAATATAGAAAAGTAATTCCAAAAAATTAAGCAAATAAAAAACAACTCCATATGTAAGTGTAAAAGACAAAATTTTCATTTTGTTATTAGTAATAGGAAAAGCTCATATATGTTAATCAATTAAGAAAATTAAGAATGTAAGGAAAACACTTGGGTTTTGGCGACATTGTGTATAATTGGTAGTGAAATTGGAGTGATAGACGATGAAAGTTCTAACCGTTGCAAAAGGTAAAATGATTAGTATTGGTGATAATTTATTAATTTGTTAGCAAAATGTTGTACATTTTATGACGCTATTTTATGTTCATAGCAAACTTTTAACATTTGGCAAAAAAATGTAGATTCATCTCCAAATGTACCAGATAGGATAATTTAAACATCATTGTTTCCCTTGTATCATGGTGGAATGCCACTATTTCCAAATATATTGGCGACGGTTATGGAATATGGTAGGTAAATGTTAGGCATTTCAAGACGAATCTGCATTTCGTCGCCAAATGATGCAACTAGAAAAAAAAATTTAAGTGGGACAATGTCGTTTGTCCCCCCACCCCACCTCATGTGTTCTTTCTTCCTCCTCTGTCCCCAGTGATTTTTTGCCCCTTTGTGTTCGCTTCGTCTGTTGTTTTTAGAAGTGAACAAGCTTATCTTAGGTTATCCTCTATCATCTCCCTACAGTTGTACTCAACCTAGTAAGTAGTTCTTGGATCTATTGTGGGATTGTTTTTCATCTTGTATTTGTTAAATGCTACTTTCATCATTAAAATTACGATTAGTTGTTGAGTTGTTTGCATGGATTGAGATTGTTTATTGTTTATTGTTTATTTTGATATTTGAATGTGTTAATGATGGTGAAGAAAGTGCATGGACAAAATGAATGCTTGAAGTTTCGTATAAGTTATGTTATGCTTATAAGGTGTTCAATGAAAGTCCTCTAGGGTTTGAATTGTTCTGTTTTGATAGGGAATGAATCACCTATATCACTTCTAAACTCTTTCGCTAATGAAGTTCACATTTTCTAACTAGCCTGTTGTCTGTATTAAAGAATCACTTGTCAACACTTGAAGTTGCACTTTCAAGTAAGAAACGTGAGTCACCTGCTACTACTTACTAGGTAATGTTTAAAAACTATCAATGAACTTCAGTCAAAACTAGAAGGTGCAAATACACTGCTAGCTTTAAAACAAGAAAAGGTAACACATTTCATATTTTATTGCCTATTTAAACTGAAATAAGATGTCTTTAGCAACTAATGGAGCTACCTTGTCTTCATTTCTAGTTTTCAGGTTGATAAGTTGCTTGAAGAAAACACAAAACTAAATTATTGTATAATTCATCTTGTTCGAGCAATTAGAGAGGCCGAAGCTAAGTTTGAGAGTTTGAAAGGTAAATCTTTGAAAAGTTTTTTCATCCAACGACTTTATTCCTGTGCAATGTTATTATGAATATTCATTACTAGAAAGGTAGATTAGTTGCTTAAGTCTCTAGTATTCTTCATTTAAGCATTGTTTGAAGTCTATATATAGGCATTGACATGTCCAACATGCTTTTTGATACTTTAAGATTGAGCAACATTTGAAGCTTGTGATTTTATTAGAGAAGGATTCAGTAGGATGAGACCTTGATACTAAGAAGATATTGAGGGTTGTTTAGCTTGTGCTGCTTATTTCTAGTTCATGCTCGATCTTTTTCATAACTTTCTTGGAGATATCAGATGATATTGTGAAGTTTAACAAACAAGGAAGTTTAGGTGTTGTATACATGCAAAGAGAAACCTACTATTTGTTTCCTATGAACTGAAAGAGAATAAGAAGATGAAGAATACTTGTTTCTTGAATATTTTTTAGAAGCATTATAAATGGGAAGTCTCATCAAGTACTTCTTTATGCCACTTTTTCATTCACTAGAGAGCTAATACATAGGCTTAGAGAAATTCTTTACTCATCTCTGCTAGCCTACATATTATATTATATATTACCATACTCCTAATTGTATTGTTTATTTCCTTTATTTCCTTTAATGCATCAAGAACCACTCGAGACCTTATTCTTGTATATAGTGAAGAACTAATGTGGCTTTTATAAGTCATTTGTTTCCAATTTATGTTAGGTAAAAGGATTTGTATTGGTAGTTTGTTTTCACCAATTTCTTAAAAAATTATGTTATTACTTATAAAATTTTAGATTTAGTGAAATAGAAGTTGCTTCGAATAGACTTAGTTTTGAATTGAAACTTTGCATTTCCTTGTATCATTTATTACAAGTTTCGTTATTACTTTATTAATTTTGCACTTGGTTAAATAGAAGTTACTTGGCATTGGACTTAGTTAACAACTTTATATTTCTTTATAGCCTTTCTTATATGATTTTACTCACTAACAACTTGATATATAAACATAATTGCAAACATCATAAAAGCTGAAAATATAGTTGTCTATGTAAATAAACATACTTAACAAATAATTATAGTATGATATCAAAGTTGATAAAGTTTATATCCTTCAAATTTTTGACAAAATAGAGTTATAAATATAGTTATTTTCTCTTTCACTTAGATAGTATATATGTCAATGTCACTTTTGCTTTTCCCAAATTACGTTGTAGCTATGAATGTTATATATGCACATACCATCTTTTAACGTCTTGTTCTCAAACTTTAACCTTTTATTCTTAGTTTTCAATTAATTTATAATATATTTTGTTGTTTACAAAATCCTTTGTCTATTCTTCTAAAAATATTACATCTACCTTTTTAAAACAATAGTTGGTGACATATATTATTCAATAACTAACAACTACTTTATTATTACTCACTTACCTTATAATTAGGACATTCATAAAGTCTTCTTCTAAAATTATCATACTTGTTTATCTTTTTTGCTTTTAACTATGACTCTTAGCTTCTGATTTGAAAGATTGTCGTCCAGTATGCTTGAAGAAAGCCTATAATAATTCACCATGAATGTCCATTTTGCAGATTTTATGTTCCTCTTTTTGCTTAGAGCCAAAACCATAGAATTTATGTGGCATCTTCAGGTGCATTTTCCTTGCCCACCATATAATTAATTAATTGTTTTATATATTAGTTTTGATTTCATCAATTATTTTATATATCAGTTGCTGTTTCATTCTCCTTGCCCACCATATAATTAATTAATTATTTACGTAATTGGTGCATATGAATTGAAACAACGTTGTTAAGTAGATAGTAAACAATGTCATGTACCTTAATTACATAGGTTATTTTAACGAAATATAAAACAAAAAATGCATGTTATAACTTAGTTATCTTCTTTTATTGTATAGCTAAATGGATAAGAGATGGCTGTATCATTGAAAATGGTCAACTGAATATGTAGTAAAAGTTAAGAGTTTCATGCAATTTGTAAAAGATCAAATAGGTAACAAATGTATTATTCGTTTTCCATGCAATGTCGACTTTCAAAGTCAAGATGTGGTATATAATCACTTGCTGATTCGAGGCATAGATAAATTCTACACTTTATGGCTTTATCATGGTGAACGTAAGGATGTAAGTTGTAGTAGTCCCATACAATTTACCTCCATGGAAGTGTATGAAGGAGCCTTTTATATTGTTGTCTTTGCTTATTCCAAAATCTATTGCTCCTGGTAAGGACATCGATGTATACATGCAACCATTAATTGATGACTTAAACGATCCATGGAAACTAGATTAAAAACTTTTGATGTTGTTGAAAGCAAAATATTTATAATGAATGCTGTTGTTTTGTGGACTATAAAGGATTTCCCAGCTTATGGGAATTTGTCTGGGTAAAGCACTAAAGGGCATATGACTTGTCCTATGAGTAACCATCAATCATATTCTAAAAGGATAACAAGTAAAATATGCTATACGAGTCATCCTCGTTATTTAGAACATGGGCATAGATGGTGAAGAAGAAAACAGTTTAATGGCAAATTAGAGTTGGGTGAAGCTCTAATGTAGTTGTCTAGTGATGACATTGTCTACAAGTTGTCACATTTAGGTGACATTACACTTGGCAAATACCCAAGTAATAGAAAGCGTAAGAGAAATTATCTTGAACTGAATTGGAAAAAAAAACATATTTTTCAACTTGCCATATTGTTAGGAATTAACTGAGGCTAAATCTTAAGGTCATGTATATTGAGAAAAACATTTGTGAGTCAATTTTAAGGACTGCCATGGGAATTGATGAGAAATCCCAAGACACAATTAAGATTAGACTAGACTTGGAAGATATGAATATTAGAAAGGATATGCATTTGAAAAGAAGAGATGATGGCTCATACTTTATTCCCCCTGCATGTTACAACATGTCAAAAAGTAAGAAACAATCATTCTATTAGTTTCTCCAATCAGTCAAATTTTCTGATGGATATGCATCTAATATAGGCCGTTGTGTGAATGCTAAAGAGAGAAAAGTGCCAGGGTTGAAAAGTCATGATTGTCATGTACTTTTACAACAACTACTTCCTACTGGAATACATGGGTGTTTGCTGAAGGAGGTGTCTATTACTTTGGGTTAACTGGGAGAGTTTTTTAAACAATTACGTTGTAAGACACTTAAAGTTAAAAAGCTTGATATTTTGGAAAAAGGCATAACATTGATTCTATTTAAGCTTGAACTATTATTCCCCCATCGTTTTTTTTAATGTTATGGTTCATTTGACAATTCACTTACCATAAGAAGCACAACTTTATGGACCGGTTCAATTTTGATAGATGTTTCCAATTGAAAAGTAATTCATATTAAATTCAACAAGTTTTTTTTTCTATGTTATTTGTTTTTAACAATTTTTATGATTATAACTGTATATGTTTAGGATTTTATGCTCTCTTAAGCATTATGTACATAATAGAGCTCGACTAAAGGGGTCTATTGTAGAGGCTTATATAGCAAATAAATGCTTGACTTTTTGGTCAATGTACTTAACTGATGTGGAGATAAGATTTAATAGACCAGAAAGTAACTTTGATTTTCATGACCATGGTCGGTTATCTATTTTCTCCTCAAAATTTAGGCCACTTTGTATGGGTAAATATGTGGAGTTATCTAGAGACGAATTCAAAATCGCCCATTGGTATATTTTGAACAATTGCGAGAAAGTCGATACATACATGGAGTATGTATATTCCTTTTCATTCAAACAATCATATTACAATTTTCTTCATTCACTTTGAGATCTTACTATTGTTGTCTTTTTTAAATAGAGAGCACAAAGACAAAAATAACAGCAAAGAGATTATTAATGTTGAAGAAAGACATAGGTAGAAGTTTGTATCATGGTTTAGAAATCGAGTAAGCTTCTTATTGATTACATATTATTAAAATATAAGAATATGTCTCATCATCATATTTATTTTAAATTTATTGTACAGATGATATGGTTACATAATCGTAATGTGCAAGAAGCGACAACAACATTATATAGTTTGGCATGAGGGCACCATATTTGTGGGAAGAAATACATAGGTTGCATTGTTAATATGGTGAGATTTCATATACAAGATTGAGATAATCGAGTTAGAAGTCAAAATGGTGGGGATGTTCTTAAAGGATGTCATGACGATGAAATCATTGACTTTTACAATGTCATCTCTAAAATAATAAGAAGGTTATTCTAATTAAATGCAAATGATTTGATCTAACTAACATGAGAGTGAACGGGCATATTAGCGCATAAATATTAGTAAGACATGGTATGATAATGATTCGTTTGTCAAGTTAAGCCAAACAAGTTTTCTACGTTAATGATACTGTATTAGGTAACAATTGGAAGGTTGTTCAAAAGTTTAAATAAAGGAATGTTTTTTATTGTTTTAAAAGGGATATTGGTCAACTGGATGAGGATGCAGATGAAGTCTATTAAGATATTGGGTTAGAGTTCAATAATAAAGGCATTCCAGTAGAAGCTGTAGATATATCATCATTCCATAGGAGAGATGTCGAACCTAACATAGTTCAACTAGATGAAGTCCAAGCCCATCTTATCTTAAAAATAGAAGAAGACTATACTCAGGATGACTTTAATGATAATAGCGATACTTTGCTCGAATATATTAGTGATGAAGAATCCAACGATAATGTACTGAATGATGTTGATTTTCAAAATCTCGATTATGATGATTAAATTTCAATAAATTGTTTGTATTGTTTGAAGTGTTATGTTTATAATTGCCTTATGTTGTTGATGTTTTACTTATGTTAATTTACGATGACTAGATGCATATTTTTAATGTTTCACTTATGATTTTGAGGAATGTTGTGCCGAATGTTTAGTATTTGACTACTGATGTTTGAGTTAATTTTATACGTTATGTTCATATTTCGTTTTACACATGTTCAATATAATGGTACCTGGTTGAAACAAGGAAAAGATGGTGGTAACGAATGGAGAAGTTACTCCCACACATTAACCAAAAATTGCATCTCCAAATGAAGAAAGTCAGCAACAACCTTTTCCAACATCATTTGTTACTCACGAGGGATCTTCAGATCTGTTATTTTTAACCAAACATATTTACATTAATGTTGAAATTACTCATTACATATTTAGTGTGTTTTTCTTATTATGATTTTTTATTTTCAGATTCCAATACTGACATTAGGAAATGAGGTAGAAGTAAGACAAAAGGAGCTGAGTTGCAACTAATGAATGTTGCAATGAAGAGCAAGATGTCTGTGACCATTGACCCTACGCAACGTCGCCCTTTGGATAAGATCCAATCTGTAAAATTGGATAGTGAGTTGGGCGTCATTGTGAGAAATGAATTGCCTTGTCTTTAGCATATTAGGTAGTTGAAGGAAGACAACTTGCTTTAAAATGCTTTGGACAAAGTTTCGGTAATATTTCAATTCATTTGATTATATGTATTCTGAGTTTACTTAACAAAAATAGTAACTTAACTTATACGTGTTCTTCACAGATGAAGCTCAATATCGTTGATATCTATCCACCAGAGTTTTTAAGTAGTGTTAGTTCATTGTTGAAACAAAGGGTAAAAGATCATCAATATAGACTTCATAAATATTACCAATCTTTCCCTTCCAATGAAGAGGCAAGAGATATGTTTCGAAACAGGTGACTTCAGGAAATTGGAGTGAAATGTGTGATTATTAGACCTCAGTGAAGGTTCAGGTTTTTTTTTTCATATTTCCTTCCGTTAATTTTTGTTTATACATTTTATGATTACTTCTCTTAATTTAGGAAAAGTGTGAGAAAGCCAAGATGAACAGAGCAAAATGAAGACTCCTTATAACACTGACTCCAGATCATTTGTTGTTGTCCAACAAGAATTTGTAATTGTAACGTTTTCAACTTATTATTCTATTTCTTAATATAATAAATTCTATTTTCTTATAAATTTTAAAATTAATATAATGGAGCCAAACACAACTCCAAGGATAAGAGTGTGATAGGATCACACTGTACAAGCTAACACACTAAAAGGAAGGTCAACGTTGGACTTCTAAAGAGGCACAATGTAATTATGTAAATACAAATAGATTAATATTACAATTTATTTTTTTAATGTAATACTAAGTAATAATTTTTTAGTTAACTCGATTTTAAATTTTAAATTATAGGGCAAGAAGCAAGAGTTGTTGCAGACGTCATTGTCTTAGGGGAATCAGCACAATGTCAATGACATTTGCAACAATGTCCTTTATGCAAGATCGGATAATGTCAAAGGTCCTGGGTATGACCCTAAGTCTGTTGATGCATCTTCATCACGCCCAGCATATTTGAAGGCGCTTCAAGAGGAGAGCCAGGCACTAAAGACTAAGTTAGGTCGTAATATAAAAGAAGTGAACAAGCTTAAAAAAATGGTCAAACAGTTACCGGGCTCAAAGTATGTCAGTAGTGCTGACAACGATGACGACTCTTAGTTTGTGTGACTTGTAATTATTTTTTAATATAAAATGCATTCCCTTTTTAATGTTTATTTTATTTCAATTTATTATTATTCAAAAAATATCTCATTAACATTAATTATAAAATGTAACATATTTATATTCAAACTGTCTTAAAAATTGTAATAAATTAAAATAAATTCGTTTTTTACAATTATAATAATATTTAAATTTAAAATAAAATTTTGTCACCAAATAATATTGGCTATCAAAACAAAATCGTCACAAAAGTTATTACCTACGTTTACAAGAATGTCTCTAAAAACATTTACCTACAATAAGATATTCTCCTACAAAAACAGAATTGTCATTAAAAACTATTAGCTACCAAACAAATCGTCACAAAATGTTAGCTATGTTCACAAGAATGTATCTAAAAACATTTACCTATAATAAAAAATTAGTAGCTAAAATTATTTCGCTACAAAAAAATCTTCAATAAAAATAATTACCTACAATTATGGTTTAGTAGGTAAAAACTTTGTCACAAAATCCTATGTACGACATTATTCATTCTCATTAGTTGTATGTTTTACCGACGAAAATATTGTGCATCCACAACATTTTTACGACGATTTCAGGAATATGTTGTGGATATTATGTTGCTACCTAGAATCAACGACCATTAGGGCGACGATTATTTTTCATCGCAAATTAATATTTGTAGTGATGTTTTAATATTTAGAGACATATGGTTTCGTCACTAATAACCTTATATGTTGTAGTGATTTGACACCACCATCATCTCATCCTCTGGCATTATCGGCAATTCCTAGGGGCGATGGTGGGAACAAGTGGTAGGTTCTTTAGGGAAGTGGAGGATGTGTCAGATCTTAGTAGTAGTGAAGCATCCCAACCTCTCGAGACTCGTACCCAACATCCTGTGTGATATCTGAGTCTGAGCCCTACGAGGGTGGCATGCTAGAGCACTCAGTCAGTCAAATCTCAGCACTTTTTTTAAAAACAATGCACACTTTTGCGGAAAATCAATAACCAATTCGGGCCCATTTTGTTCATAAACTTTTTCGATCACCTAAATAATAATTGCACTAAAAATCAATTTCATTTACAACCTTTTCCATTTTAAAAAGTTGTTACAAAATAGATTTGATCAATAAACATGATACAAAAATCTCAGAACACATTCTTTCATACAAACAAAAGAATTAATAAAAATAATTATTCAGAAGCCAACTGACCTTGACTTTTATCTCTCAATTGCATGCAATAGGTATACTCTCATTTGCCTCATGAGGTATTCTTCTTAGCTTTGAAAAATATTTACAAATTTTGGGTGAGTTTTGTGAACCCAATGAGGTAACCATCATCGATGGTTCACTCAATTCATGCAACACATCAATTTCACATAACAAATATTTACATTGGATCACATACACTTAATCAATCATTTCACATTGTACATTTAACACTTTATATTCATTCATATCATACATATACAATGTGTATAAGACCCACTTTCTATTATTATTTCCGTTGTGACCGAGTGCCTTTTTATCTAGCTGATATTCCTTAGTGGATACCGGGCTGTATCAGATGATGTCCTATATCCCTTAGTGGATACTGGGTACAATCACAACCGAGCCTGAGGCTCTTATCACAGTCTGAGCTTTAAGTTCCTTTTTCGTTGGCTACTCCGGTCACAACTGCCTTTATGTTTCATGCATTCAAGTAATGGAATGCATCAGTCACATATGATCAATCAGTCACTTTATTTTGCACATTCACTTTCATATGTCATTAGACCTTAGTCCGGGATTCAACATTAAGTTGAGAATCACATTTTCACTTTCATGCAAATGCTCATTCAAAACACATTTATCATCAAATTATGTACACTTAGTTTATCTCATTTACATACAAGTAGCACTTCAATATACATTCCACATTCACAATCATCAGACCTTCTGTCCAGAATCAACAATCAAACACATTCTTTTCGCATTCTTTTATCATTCAAGGCATAATTTAAGAAAACAATAATTGAGAGAAACCGTTTAGGTTACTCACAGTATGCTCCAGATTAGTACTAGCTTCAATGAACTGGAAACGTTTGAATGTAGACATTTATCCTGCCATCAAAATTATGCAATACACACAATGCACACACACATTAATAACTTTGCACAATTATAAGCATTCATATATGCACACATGTGTATATGGAATATGTACAATGCATGTTCATGACAATCCCGGGTATCTTTCCATTATTCTCATCACATTATCAGTCTTATATCTAAACTCACCTATGTAAAATTTGTACTTAGGGTTTATACCTCAAATAAACACTTTGAATCCAATTTCATAACCCAATGAATCATTTCAGATTTTTCTTCAAACACTAACTTTCGGGTCTACTATTTTTGAACATTTAGACAATGAAAATGAAGTAATATGGGAACACTTCTTTTTTAAGAATTGTCCTTCTATCTCATAAGTTTCTAATAACACCAAAATCATTTAAATTTGGTTCAGTACTCCAAAAGTTATACTACAAACATTTTCGGACTGTTTTTATTCTGAGATAGTGCCCTATACTCAAATTCCACCCGGAAATTGAAATTCTTACAATCCGATTCAGAATTTTATTTCTTCATATAAATTTAATCCTTATGTCTCTAGTTTACTCCAAATTAAAAATCACTCGAATTGGATATTTACAGGTCAAGATATCGTCAAAATACCAAAGCATGTTCTGTGCTGGAAAGTTTGCTGTGACAAACTTTTCTAGAGAGGAAAAGTTCGCACGTAAAAGTATAAGTTGGCCACGGCAAACTCTTGGGTTCGCTGTGGCAAACTTCATCCTTCAAGTTTTCGCTGCGGCGAGCTAAGGAAAGTTGGTCTCTATGAACTTTCAGAGACAGCAATAAAAAGAACTCCTTTCTTTTAGCTTTTCCAACATCTTTTCTTCAAACCTCCATAACTTTTGATCCAAAACTCCAAAATTTACAAATTTTATATCAACAGAAAGATAAAAGAAATATATACAACTTTTATGAAGACTATTTTGTCAAAATACATTTAAATCAGTATAGCAAGTTCATGGAAGTTTCAGATCAAAAATTTTAACTCTCTTACTATACATTCCCATAAATTCTCAGACTTCATATCAAATTTTGAGACTCTTAACAACAGAATTAAAATTTGGTGTCTTCATGAAAACTATAGCCACATATCTCTAGTTTAATAAAAATCAAGAACCATCTCAATTGAACCACTCTAGAAGAATTTATGGCTAAAACACTAAGGCATATGCAGTGAACATTTTCCAGATTTTCAAACTTCCAACATTTACATCTATGTCTTAACTATCATCAAACATGCTCCATTCATCAAAGCCACGAAGAGTAATAGGTCACTTACTTGATTTGGCTTCAAAGCTCCTTCAAACTCTTCAAGAAACCCTAGCTTCCCTATCTTACAAGTACATCATCAATACAAGGGTGTAGGCTTAGGTATTTAATGGCAAAAATGGAGAAGAGAACAAATCTTGGGGGATCAAGGTGGAAGAGTTAGACCAAAAATCAGTATGATGAGGGTGAGAGTGATTTTCGTGAGAGAAGAAGAGAAAGATGAAGAATATGGATAAATGGAGCATATATCGTGAATGGTAAGTAAAAGACCATGGAATGGTCTTTAATTGGGTAAAAGAGTAATAAATAATGAGGGTAGTGACACTTGTCACTTTCTTATGGTCCCACATTTGGTCTTTTGATCTGCTAGTCCATTTGTCTCTAATTTTCATCCCAAATTTTCTCTCAATTTTTAATGACATAAGTCATTAAGTCCCAAAGTCATTCATAAAAATTTTCACTGTCATTTGACTCTTAATTCTACTTCCATTTATCAATTGTTTTGCCACTTGGCATTTTTCCTAGTCCAAAAATATCCTTAAATCCAAAAAAATTCTGAATTTTTGTCAAACATTATAATTCACTACTTATCCACTCCAACTCAATTGATAACATATATAATTCACAATTCCCAATATAATCACATTAAGTATCAGTTATACCTGGAATTTTTCAATGAATGAATGTACAAATATTTCCATGCGTGCAAAATTTAAATTCACATGTATGTATGCTAACAATATGCATGAGCATGAGATGCACTTTTCTTAATCCCTCATTGATCTCACATGTACTGCATTTAAGGGTTCTAACCCTTAATATGGGAACAGGATGTTACTTTTCGCCCCCCTTAATAAATTTCTTCCTCGAAATTATTATCTGTTTGTTCAACGAGGCAGGGGGATGTTTCCTCATGTGCTCCTTTGTTTCCCATTTAACTGTCATCACTCGAAAACTTTCTTCCACTTGATTGTGGTCAATGGAATCACTTAATTTTCTATTTGCTTATTCAGATATCATACTATCTTAATTGTTTCCTCAATTATTTCAGATTGCTCACAATTCCATTTTCGGTCTCAATAACTTCCACTTGACTGTGGTCAATGGAATCACTTAATTTTCTATTTGCTTATTCAGATATCATACTATCTTAATTGTTTCCTCAATTATTTCAGATTGCTCACAATTCCATTTTCGGTCTCAATAACACATATATCGGATCATAACGATATTTACTAAACATATCCATGTAACACTGTGTGAATCTAAAACATCTTTCATTGACAATACTAATCCATAAGTCAATGGTCCTATTCTCACGATAAATTCATATGGACCAATTTATGTTGAGGTTAGTTCCCCCTTTTCCTAACTTGATCACACCTTTATCTCTATCTAAGCACATCTTGGCGAGGTGATACTTTTAGGAGTATTTCATCTTTTGCAAGATATTTCACATCTCTTTAGTGTCAATACAGTTGACTCTTATATCTATCTCACTATTTTCCTATACCTTCAGTGTTGATCCACCTAACTCATTCATCAATATCTTGGATCACTTAACGCCTATTACAGATTCATTTCACTCATCACCAGTATCTTGAATGAATTCTGGCCTTTATCCATTTTTTGGCCTTATTCATCATAGTATAAAGGTGGATCACTCTTTCTATCGTATAATGCCTCATATGGTATTCAAATGATATCATTTTGATAATGATTGTTATGCTTAAAGTCAAATAAACTACACATTGATCTCATGTTTCTATGAACTCCAAAATATAAGTTCTAAGCGTATCTTCAACATGTAAAACTGTTGGTAATTCAATAATTTAGTCATTTGATTCTACACTCTTAGCCGTTAAGCACTATTTCGGCGTATTCCTACTAGGATGTATAGCTTAGGTTATTCTCAATACTTTCTCCAATAATCTCTTTTCTCAATCATTATTATCAAGTACACATACTTCTCATTTCAATCACAAGTATCATTTTCCAATTCAAAATCGAAATTCAAATTTGATTTCAATTCCTCGACAAGATTCACAATTCGGGATCCTCACTTCAGGCTTTGTCAATCCTTTCATGTAAAACTGATCTTAAATTTCGATGCAGTCAATTCTACTTCATTTTGCTCCAAAATTTACTTGACATTCTATTCTGTTTATTGCATTAGGTTTGGTAAACTCAATATCTAAATTTGTGCCATTCCATTATCGAACTTTATGTTCAAGCATCAAGTACACATTAGCTTTACCAAGAAATATTCATTTGTACAATCATGATCTTTCAGTAATTCTATCCATTGTCTCGGTCTTATATTCAATCCATTCAAACCTAATAATTACTTCAACTTAAATGATTTGTATAAAATCTGAAACGTCTCTGTACATATAATGTCTCTAAACTCTCAAACCAATTACTGTTGCATCAAGTTTCAATTTATGTATCAAATAATCAACTCATGAGACTTTAATTGTCTCTATGCACATGAAATAACTTTATCTTGCTGCATTAGATTTCATCCTAGTCTCTGATGTGAAACATCATTATATACTGCGTACTCTCCTATTCCAACTGATATAATTATCATCGATGTTATACTTCCTTAAAATTCACTTTACATTCATCAATCATATTATTTACACATTTTTCCTCAGACATTTTTGTCAAAAGGATAAGATTAGTAAAAACTCCTTAACAGGGTCTGGTAGTGTCAAATATACAACTTGTTCTAGGAAACTCCAAATCTCTGATAAATTCCTTAAAGTTTCTCAATTCGTCACTACCGCTACTTTCTCTTTGGGTCTCTCAATATGCCATATTCAAATACTAAACGACCTAACATATTAATTGATCAAACTTAGATTCACTCTTATTGAATTTGGCATATAATTGTTTCTACGTTTATGATATGTAAGAAGTACCTCAAATATTCGAAATATTCTCCTTAATTTTTTTGAACACATTCAATATATCATCTATGATCACAGTCACTAATTGATCCAAATAAAATTGGGACACTTTATTCTTTAATACCATAATACTATCAGGGGCATTGTTAACTTAAATAGAGATTGCCAAAATTCAATGTGTCCATTCTTAGTTCTCGTAATTCTTTAAGTAACTAATTCCTCAATGAGGTAATATTATCGCATATCATTATCAATTTCCCAATTGATTTCTTTTCTTGAAGGACTGTCTCATTAATTCCATTTCCTCTTATGTCACATGGATTTATTCTAATGCCTGCTCAATCATTCCAGTTTCTCCATATATTTTAATTTAATTGCAAAATTAACTTCCTGTGTTGTAACACATTCATCAGATATAATTTGTATCTCCCAAACAAATTTGCATAAAATATGATGTGAACCCCAGTTCTCTTTACCTCAAATTCCAAAAATCCACTCACATAATTGGATATTTTACCTCAAACAAAACGCATACACTGTCAGTAGCATTTTCTACCTCGTGCTTGAGTCTTCGCCAGGGATATGACTCTAATATTTACTTTTGATTCATTCTTTATTCATTTTTGATTTGTTGTTTCATTGGTCATTCTTAAATTGAATCATCTAGTTTGTTGAACCTATCTCAATGAAGTTCTTCTGTGAAAGAAGATTTCTTGCTACTATCATCAATACTGTTAGTATAACCCTAATCAATCAACTGTCTTTATCATCGCTTATCAATCATTCCTATCACCTCAAAAAGATCAATTTTTATCATTTCTTACACGATCATAATGTTTTATTCATCAAAAGTCAATGAAGTAGTAAACATGATTACTGTCGCATATGCTTAGGAGTGTATCATCAAAGTCATCCCATTTTGTCCAAAGATTTATCTCCGACCATTCTCCAGTTTATGTCTTACACTTATGAGACTTTGATCTCAATTGATCATAGAAAACATTTCTCTCTTTATTCATGTCCAAAATCGGGGTATCCCTATCACGATTATAACAGAAACTTATTTTTGTCAGGCCACTATTGCACCTTACATTTTCTTCCTCGCATTAACACGCATACTAAGATCAATTCTACTCTAATGTTTCCAGAATTTACCTATTCTAATGCTGCATAATGTCATAATAATTCAACCACCATATTGATTGCATTCACTCTACCCATTTAATTCATCATCTTTTTCTTAATCTCATGCATACATAAAATCCTATCTTATATGAATTTCTAGCTTTCTCCTTTTGTGCCTGTCCTCGATCACGGAAACTCTGCCACAATCGTGACAGAATCAATTAGTCTTAACCACGATCCTTGAATCCATCACACATTTTAACTTCATTTACTCTCTCAACCTATCCCCAACTGATCATCATAAACGCTTCCATGCGTTACTATGATTCATCTCTTGAGTTTGACTATGGGGACTAAGACTCAATAACATTTAATAAATCATAGATCACCTCATTTATCTTTCCTTAGTAATTATTACATGTGTGCTCAATAACATTACTCACCAATGTGATCCCATTATCATATATGTACTCGTAATAACTGATCAACTTAAACCTTGAAAACTCTTATACATATCGATATCATTTATCTCATCTTCCTGTTATCATTTATTCCATCTTACATACGTATGTCTTCAATCAGTTCAGAATTGTAGAAGCATTGTCATCATGAAGCTCTGTTCTCAATTCCACTGACAGATTCCTATAATAAATCACAACTCTCTTCATATTATTCAATTAACCATTTCAAGTCTAATTTCAACCTCTCTAGGTTATAGAAAGAATTTGGTTTTCTTTTAACCCTGCCTGTACACTTTAATTCTTGTCATTTTTTTCATATCTCCTCTTTCCTCAATCACTTCTCGAAGATGTATCCACAACCATATCACATTCAAAGATATACCACTATAGTACATTATGGGTGTCATATTCAATAATATAACCACAATCACAAATGCAGCGAATCCTTATCTATCATACCCAAACATATATTATTTCTCCTTTCTACATATCCACAATACAACTTTGATATCATATTCAATGGTATAACCACATCTTCAAATACACGGGATCTCCATCAATTATATCGGAACACAAACTATTTCTCATTTTTAGATATCCTCATAGTACCATTTCTAACATTATTAAGAATCATCACTTTTCTCACTATTTCTATCAGCTTAAGCACTTAAAACATGCTCATGTATGTGACTCATACTCATGCGACTCAGACTAGGGATCAGTTGCTACTATCTGCTATGACATGTCTAAAAATCATGTAACCTGACACATACTTCAGAAAACGCCCATGTAAGATACTAAATCTGGGCTATGATACCACATATGTAGCATCCCAACCTTTTGGGACCTGCACCTGACATCCTGTGTGATATCCGACTCTGACCCCACGAGGGTGGCATGCTAGAGCACTCGGTCAGTCAAATCTTAGTACATTTTTCTTAAAAGAATGCACATTTTTGCGGAAAATCAATAACCAATTCGGGCCCGTTTCGATCATAAACTTTTTCAATCACCTAAATAATAATTGCACTAAAACTCAATTTCATTTACAACCCTTTCCATTTTGGAAAGTTATTACAAAATAGATTTGATCAATAAACATGATACAAAAATCTTAGAATACATTATTTCATACAAAAAAAGAATTAATAAAAATAATTATGCAGATGCCAACTGATCCCGACCTCTATCTCTCACTTTCATGAAATAGGTATAGTCCAGTTTGCCTCATAGGGTATTCTTCTGAGCTCTAAAAAATATTTGCAAATTTTGGGTGAGTTTTGCGAACTCAATGAGGTAACCATCATCGATGGTTCACTCAATTCATGCAACACATTAATTTCACATAACTCATATTCATATTGGATCACATACACTTAATCAATCATTTCACATTTCACATTTTACATTTAACACTTTATAATCATTCATATCATACATATGCAGTATGTATGAGACTCACTTTCCATTATTATTTCTGTTGTGACCGAGTGCCTTTTTATCTAGTCCATATCCCTTAGTGGATACTGGGCTGTATCAAATGATGTTCCATATCCCTTAGTGGATACCGGGTACATTCAGAACCGAGCTTGAGGCTCTTATCACAGTCTGAGCTTTAAGCTCCTTTTTTGTTGTTTACTCCGGTCACAACTGCCGTTATGTTTTCTTCATTTATGTAATGGAATGCATCAGTCACATATGATCAATCAGTCACTTTATTTCACTTTGCACATTCACTTTCACATGTCATCAGACCTTAGTCTGGCATTCAACATTAAGTTGAGAATCACATTTTCACTTACATGCAAATGCTCATTCAAAACACATTTATGATCAAATTATGTACACTTAGTTCATCTCAATCACGTATAAGCAGCACTTCAATATACATTCCACATTCACAATCATCGGACCTTCTGTCCAGAATCGACAATCAAACACATTCCTTTCGCATTCATTTATCATTCAAGGCATAATGTAAGCCAATAATAATTAAGAGAAACCATCTAGGTTACTCACAGTGCGCTCCAAATTAGCACTAGCTTCAATAATCTAGAAACTTTTGAATGCAGACGTTTATCCTGCACATCAAAATTATGCAATACACACAATGCACACAAGTATTAATAACTTTGCAGAATTATAAGCATTCATATATGCACATGTGTGTATATGGAATATGTACAATGCATGTTCATGACAATCCTGGGTATCTTTTCATTATTCTCATTGAATTATCAGTCTTATATCAAATCTCACCTAAGTAAAATTTGTACTTAGGGTTTATACCTCGAATAAACACTTTGAATCTAATTTCATAACCTAATGAATCATTTCAGAATTTTCTCCAAACATTGACTTTTGGGTCTACTATTTCTGAACATTTAGACAATGAAAATGAAGTAATTTGGGAACACTTTCTTTTGTAAGAACTTTCCTTCTATCTAATAAGTTTCCAATGACACCAAAATCATTTAATTTGGTTCAGTACTCCAAAAGTTATACTCCAAACATTTTCGGACTGTTTTTATTATAAGACAGTGCCCTATACTCAACTTCTACCCAGAAATTGAAATTCTTACAATCCGATTTAGAATTTTATTTCTGCATGTAAATTGAAGCCCTATCTCTATTTTACGCCAAATCAAAAATCACTCAAATTGGATATCTAAAAGTCAAGATATCATCAAAATATCAAAGCATGTTCTGTGCTGTCGGGCCCCGTTTCCAGAACCCAACTCTTGATCATTATCGATTCATCTTCTTACTCTGGTACCACAATTGCGCATGTACATGATTTAGGACAATAA
>JAOSBN010150495.1:0-24003 GCA_027563595.1 Erythroxylum suave | reverse complement strand
GAATCAAACATGTTTTTGTCCTCAATCATACTGAACCTGTTTCAGGGAAACAGCCATAACTTTCTCTAGAAATATTTAATTGAGGTTTAATTTATATGGTTACAAAGAGGACTTCAAGATCTAAAACTTTTATGGAGACCTAAAAGGTAGATTTTATCTTCTGAATGGTAGAAAATGGGATAGACCATAGAAGTCAAACATAGATGATAAAAGTCAAACATAGACGATAAAAGATAGACATATTGGGAAAATTGCTATAACTTTCCCTAACGATATCAGATTGAGGTGTTCTTTATATGGTTAGAAAGAGAACTTCAAGATATACAATTTTGATGAAGACCTAAAAGACATATTTTATCTTCTAAAGGGTAATAAATGGGATAGACGATAGAAATCAAACATAAACGATAAATGTCAAACATAAACGATAAAAGATAGATGCATTGGGAAAATTGCTATAACTTTCCCTAATGATATCCGATTGAGGTTTTCTTTATATGGTTAGAAAGAGGACTTCAATATCTACAACTTTTATGAAGAACAAAAAGACAGATTTTATTTTATGAAGGGTAAAAAGTGGGATAGACAATAAAAGTCAAACATAGATGATAAAAGTCAAACATAGACGATAAAAGATAGATGCATTGGGAAAATTGCTATAACTTCCCCTAAAGATATCCTATTGAGGTTTTATTTATATTGATGGAAAAAGGACTTCAATATCTACAACTTTTATGAAGACATCAAAGACATATGTTATTTTATGAAGGGTCGAAAATGGGATAGACAATAGAAGTCAAACATAGATGATAAAAGATAAATGCATTGGGAAAATTGCTATAACTTTTCCTAAAGATATCCGATTGAGGTGTTCCTTATATGGTTAGAAATAGAACTTTAGGATCTACAACTTTTATGAAGACCTTAAAGACATATTTTATCATCTGAAGGGTGAAAAATGGGATAGATCATAGAAGTCAAATATAGACGATAAAAGTCAAACATAGACAAAATGACTTCATCACAAAAGAAGTATAGACAAAGATGACTTCATCATAAAAGAAGCAAAACATAGATGATAGAAGTCAAAGTAGAAGATAAAAGTCAAATATAGACAAATATGATGTCATCACAGAAGAATTATAGACTAAGATGACGTCATCATAGAAGAAGCAAAACATAGACGAAGTGAAAAAACAAAAGATACATCCTCCTTTATAAGAACCATAACTTTCAGCTCAGATGTCCAAAAATTTCATGCTATATATCGTTGAAAATATAAAATAAAGATCTAAAACTTTTTAGAAGGCACATTTGCCTAAATTAGCCTAGATTAATTCAGAGTTTCCCTCGTATACAGAACATGAATTGTTTTTTCAATCATCCAATGTACTGCACTTAGTTCTCAACTTCATGACAAATTTTGGGATTCTTAAAGACAGAATTCAAATTCTATGTCTTCATAAGAAATGTATCCATATGTTTTTATTTTAATCCAAACAAATAATCGTCTCATTTGGATAACTAGAGAAAAAGTTATGGCTAACAGACCAAAGCACACTCAGTGCACATTTTTCTAGATCAACCACCACTTTTGTTTCCAAAACTTTCCATATCATAACTCATACCAAGATCACTCTTTCTACTCCCTCTACTTCTCATTTCCAATAACAAAAGTCACATTTAAAACATTCATATCCGGAAGTTGTCAATGAATGCATGTACACTTATTTTTGTCTGTGTGAAGATTCAAATTCACATATATGTATGCTGATATGTTGTTGGGCTTGAAATGAAAATTTCTCTAACTCTCACATTGCTATTCTCTCCATTATTGAAATATAGGTTCTAACCCTTAATATGGGGATGGAATGTTACAAAGAAGAAGAGATGTTTTGGTGAAGTTTAAAAAGAATAGAGCTTTGAACTAGGTCACGACTTTTCTTAGTCTCAAAGAGAGAATTGGAGGTTACTCAAGATAGAAAAAAGAAAGAGGAAGGGAAGAGCTTTCTTTAGAGCCAAGAATCTCACTAGTTGGTGAAGATTCAAGGTAAGTCGATTTTTTAATCTTTTGGAGTTTTGAAGGGTTTTGGTTCAAAGAGCTTGGGGAATGTATGGGTTTAAGTATCCTAGGGTTAATTTCATGCTTTTGGTTCTATGGTTTCTCAAATGTGAATTTCTATTGAATGAGAACTTTGTTTGTTATAGGAAACCAAGCACCCCCGATCCAAGACGAAGAGGAAAGACAACAGTTAACTTGGATTGTCAAGAGATACTAGGTGGGTAAAGTATTTATGGTTATTGTGTAATTGGGAAAATCCTTGCCTATGTGTGTGTATGTGGTCTTACTTGAAATTGTTATGTTTGAAATTGAAATAATTGTGCCTATTTGAAATTACATGATGCATTGTGATTATGTTATACCTTGAAAAAGGTTATAACATTTGGAATTTAATGAAAAGAAGAAAAAGCATGAAACATAAGAAAATTGATAAAATGAAAGAAGCACGAGAGTGCAAATTGTGATCGACTAAATTGAGCATAATTTGATTGTGTTTGGACGAGAGAGGAACTGTTTCGTAGTCACATGCATGTTGACATAAAGCCTTCTCCGACTGCCCGCTTATGGCCCATGAGATCCAAAAATGGACTCGTTTTGTTCACGAAGTAAAGTTCGGATTCTCTGTTTTGTTCACGAAATCCTCGAGCCAGTTGTGTGCGCATTTGCACTTTAACATGATAAGTTTTGATAAACTTGAGTATTGTGCTTTTCTGTTAAATTACATTCAATATGATCTATGTGATGATGATTTGAAATGTGCTTTGTATGCCAATATGGATGTGTTTATGTACTTATATATGTATGATTGTGTGGCTCATTGCCAATGGCTATAAGTACTTTAGCCACTGAGCTGTGTAGCTCAACCCCCAATTTTCCCTCCTCAAGTACAAATCGATAAGATCGGTGATCCTTGCAAGGCATTCGGACTCCAAGATAGACATAAGACTTTTATACTAAGTTAGTGATTTTGGATAGCTTATAAGCATGTCAAACATGAGTATCTTTTGTATTTTATATAAAGTTGATGTGTATGTCGAAATGTAACAAACTCTTACTGTGTTTAAAAATGAGAAAGTGATATGGAATTCCTTTCTAAATATGATTCTATTTTTTTTTAATATTTAGGAGAATGAATTCTATATGTGCATAATCTTATCTGTTGAAATTGCCAATGTTGTTAGCATTAGAATAGCACGTTAAATTGGAGAGATTGTGTTTAGACGCAAAGGAAAATATAGAGGAAGAGTATCGTCTGTGATGACATCACACATAGACGCAAAGGAAAATATAAAGGAAGAATATCGTCGGTGATGACGTCACACACAGACACAAAGGAAAATATAGAAGAAGAGTATCGTCTGTGATGATATCACACACAGATGCAAAGAAAGACAAAGGCAAAGGAAAATACAAAAGAAAGGAATCGTCTATGATGACGTCATACATAGACACAAATGAGAGACAGACGCAAGGGAAAACACATACGAAAGGAATCGTTTATGATGACATCATACATAGATGCAAATGAGAGATAGATGCAAGGGAAAACACAAACAAAAGGAATCGTCTGTGACGACGTCATACCTAGACACGAAGAAAGGCAGACAAAAGAAAGGCAGACGCCAAGAAAGGCAGACGATAGAAAGGCAGATGATAGAAAACCAGACGATAAAAAGGTAGGCGCAAAGAAAGGCAGACGAAAGAAAGGCAGACGACAGAAAGCCAAACAATAAAAAGGCAGACGCAAGGAAAGGTAGACATAAGACAAAAGACAGACAATAGATGAAAGACAAAAGATAAAACATAAACGATAAGAAGTCAAACACAGACGATAAGAAGTCAAACATAGACGATGGGAAGTCAAACACAGACGATGGGAAGTCAGGCACAGACGAAGCGAAACACAGAATGACGAGCCAATTACAGACAATGGGCCAAACACAGAAGAAGAAGTTAGGAAGTTATGCTAATTGACCTGAAGCATGTAAACATGCAAATTGTGGACTCACCAATGCTATCCTTTGACATATTTAGAGTTCAATGAAGATGAGCCTAAAAGGGGTTAGTTATGAATTCAAGTGATTGTACAAAATGTTGGATCTCCGAAATGCGATCATCGGGCTCCAAAAACGGGGTCCAACACTCAACAAAAGGGAGGTTAAAGTGCAAAGGAAGGAGCACACCATACTCTTAAGGAGGCCTTTTATGGCCACTACTAATATCTTGATTGATGTGAAGAACGAGAAACTGAGCATGACTGTTTTGGGTGAAATAATAGAATTTTCAATCTTTAATGTTGAACATATTTCTACTACTACTTATGAAAGTTATTCTTTCATTGATCACATTAATGCTGCATATTTTGATTTTTCCTTACAAGAAGAAGGAGAAAAGGAGCTAGATATGGTTAAAGAAAGTGATGAATGTTGCTAATCGCTATTCGAGGCAATTGAGGGATAGGTTGAGAAATTCTTAGAGAAAATCCCAATGAAGAGAAGAAAACAATGAAATCAATCACTTTGATAGATCCACCTTAAGCAGAATGGTTTAGGTGTCTCGCTAAATGTCATTAAAGAAGTACTAATTGGGATGCAACTTATATAATCTCTTTTTTTTCAATTAGTTGTTTTTAGTTTTTTTTTGTGAAACTTGAATTAATTTGGTTGCTTTGTGTGGACAGACCTACTTTTCAATCTCTTCTATTTATCTTCCTCATAGTTGTTCTCCACTCCTCGATTTCGATGTCATGCTCCATAATGCATCAATGCAGTCACCACCTACACATTTGTATCATATTTCTATCTTTGTTCTTTTATTATTTTTATTACTTGTCAATTTAATGTTTTTTAGTTTTAATGCCTGCCTTTTTTGTGTTATTTTGTGTCTTAGATCCCTCTTTTAGTTTTCGTATCACATTAGGGATAATGTGATATAGTACTAGTAAAGAAAATTTTATTAATTGTGTCTTATGTGTTTGTTTTCCCAGTTAATAGTTAAAGATGCATGGCCATGACATAAACTCGATCGGGACTAGAAATGTATAATATGAGTGAATGAGTATACTAGCATACTTAGAGTGATTAACTTGGATTTCCATTAAAAGGGCATTATCTTATTGTGATAGATGAATGACACTTTTTGTTTGATAAGAATTTGAGAATTTTTGAACTATTAAACACTAAATTCAAGTATTCTTTGTTAAGAGTGTTCTTTCATAATTGAGGAACTCTAGAACTTGCTTGTAAATACTAGTTGAGATCACATAATTTTATACAAGCATTGAAATGATGAAGCCAATTAGGATTGACCCTTTTGCTTAAAAAGCCACCATGATGTCACCTTTAATGAACCCCCGTTGAGCTTAACATGAAACATTTTCTTTCTTTAAAGCCAAAATATGAGCCTTGACCTTAAGTATTTATGCCCTTCGTTATACCTACCGTAAGGCAAGTTGAGCATTTGAATCTATATGATTGAGTTTAAAGAATAATTATTTAAATAAGTGTGGGGGAATCATAGGATATAGTTAACTATATTGCAGTAGGAATGGGTATGGTTGTACTAATTATCTCTCCTCTATGTTTTTTCCTCTTTTAGTTTCCTTATTTTAAACAAGTAAATTTTAAAAAACATTAACAAAAAGAGATTTATCTTATCATCAATGCTAACGTAATGAATTTTGTTAGCATTGAAGGGTGGATTAGTCTCTCTTGAGTTATAATCACTAAGCCTTAATTAGTAAACCCTAATTAAGTCAAGTTACTGAAAATGTCATCTCTCAATTAACAATCATCCCATAACCTAATCAGTTCTTAGGCCTTCTAATAAATAATCAAGTCTCACATGAGATCTTGCTCTATATAATTACTGATTTGATTATTTATATGGTCTATTGGGTCGTTTAACTCTCTTTAACCAACTCAATCATTTTTCATTTTATGCACTGGCTTGATTTATTTACAACAAATAATCATAACACCTAAATGAATTAACAAAATAACAACTACATTAACATTGAATCAATTTTAAATCCCTAAAGAAAATTTAGAACATCAACATCAATCCCAAATCCATCAACATCTTCGTGTCCATCTTACCCATTCAAAGAAGAAAAATAATAAAGATGAACAAAAAATGCCACTTGGATAGAATTGAGATGGTTGGGGAAAGCAGCAATAGTAAAAGCCTGCTCATATCTCCTCTTCTCCTCTTTTCTCTCTTCTTCTTCTTTCTTCTTTGAGTTTCCCCAAAGTGGCAGAAATTGGAGCTTCCCCTAGGGTTTTTTCTCTTTCTTTATATAGTCTTTTCTATTTTAACTAAACTTTAAGGGTAAAAAGTCTAAAAAGTCACTCGGTAAGTAGCATTCTGGAGGTTGTCCATACTGTTTGTCCCATAAGCCATAATATTGGCCCATAGTGCCATAATCGTGGTACTTCATTTAGCTCTCTATCACAATCGTAGCAAACCAGGCCATGCGTGACTCCCCCTATTGCTTCAGTCAAGATCATGGCTTGGGTTTTTCTTTGGGCTTCCTCCGATTCTCCTCTGTTCTTCTATATCTGTTATCAAACACTAAGAAATACATCAAGGTACCTCAAATACAAACAATTAAAGAACAAAAGCATGCTCTAACCGATATAGCACTCAAAACACAAGCATTTAACCAAATAACACCATCCTAACCTAAACATGCACTAATCATTCAATTTAACAAACAAACACATACTAAACTACCACTAAGACATTATGTAACCTACCACTATCAGTTATGAACTGTTTGATTTTTAGTAAACTAATTAACACTCACTGAGCTCGTTTAGCTCATCTTTATTTTGATGTTTTTAAACAAACCACCCCAAGTATGCATATAGGTGCTGTAATAAATGGGACTCCGCCGTAAGATAAGTTGTATCGATGAGTGTTGTTGTGCTTGTGTTATTTTTGCTATGTATGGGATATGTTTTAAATTATTTTGGAAAGGGTTCAAAAGTGTGATCTTATGAATATTTATGGGATTGTAAATATGCTTTACTTAATGAACTACTAGGGATTTGATCCTCAATGATGTTTTTAAAATGCTAAGAATTATATGTTTGTGATTGCTTGTGATATGGAACTGAGGTCCCATTCCAGAAGTTGAGATGTTATATGAAATACTAAAAGGGTTTTAAATTTTATTATACAGGTTTTTGAAATTTGGGAATCTTAGAAAAGCAATTGTTATGCTATCGGATTTTTATAAAAAAAGAGATTCCCACTATTTTCTGGACTTATAGGTTTCCGGAACTCCAGGATGAATCCTTTCACTTTTTATTTGGCTTATCTTCTTATTCTTCCTCTTTCTCATCTTCCTTCTTTTATTAAATAGCATCT
Organism: Erythroxylum suave; assembly: GCA_027563595.1. Taxonomy (NCBI): domain Eukaryota; kingdom Viridiplantae; phylum Streptophyta; class Magnoliopsida; order Malpighiales; family Erythroxylaceae; genus Erythroxylum; species Erythroxylum suave. Next base: position 16,568 of record JAOSBN010150495.1, on the reverse strand, counting down.
TCCTCCTCTCTTTATCCTCTAGCTACTCCCTACTCTATAATTTTATGTTATTCACATGTTCACTTAAACTTGGCTTAATATATTTCAATAAAATACCTAACAATTTAGTTTTATAAAGGGAAGCCTCAATTGAAGCAATAAATTTCCTAAAGGCATACTCAAGATATTGATACTCCTCTTGGTTCTATTGTTATAGAAATCTAGATGAAGAGTGATTGTTCCATGTAAAGGCGTAATAAGTTCTCTATTTTAGATTGTAAATATTCTCATATAGGGTATCTTAAGGCCATTTCTTTGTTAAAATTAGACAGCCCCACAAATAGTATGGTGCTTGACACTTACGAATGGGCTGGTTACCCTTAAAAATGTCATAACACATCATGGATGTCAATTGAGTTTGTAAATACATGTTAACATATCTCTTATTCCAAGGCTGCCATAAGTGATGGTAACCATAATCCCTTTAAGAATATTGTCCTCTCTATGCTCCCATTGTATCTATTATCTATCACAATAAACTAAATTCCTGAAAAAAGCCACAAATACAAGCTTTAGAAAGAGAGCTATAAGGATAAACAAACGAAAAAAGAAATAAAAACTTGATAGCTTATTTTATTTTAACTGCTGGTACAAAATGTAGTTATAACTAGCACTAACGAGTATAAGTCAATCTCACAAGGACTAGAATTACTACCACTTATCACTTTTCTATTATTTTGTCTAAAAAATTATGGTTGTTATGATTAATCAAATTCAAAATTAAAATAATAAACTAAAATAAATCAACACAATTTACTGAGTAAAATGAAGCTTAAACTAAGAAGCAATCAAAGAAGATAGTGGTATCTGGACTTTAAATTCCTCTTAGGACTTCTCTTGTAATCATGATTTCACTACTCAATTTAATCTATAGTTTATTGGATAGTGGACATTCCTTAAATATGTTAATATCTTTATCAAGACTTTTAACACTTAACCCTACGTTGATTAATTGAGATCTCTTTCTAATGAAAACTCCTAACCTTCCTTTAATCAATTTATGAATTTAACTATTAAGTTTAACCTGATCAATAAGATTTATGTTGAACTATTTATAGGTTTGCAGACAACTCCTTTCAATTATGGTATATCTATTCATACACTTAATTTCTCAATCTTAATGGCATAATCACATATGAAACAAGATATTGACAATATTAATTCTAGAATAATTAATACACATAATTGAATCTCAATTAAACTATAACAAAATTACTATAAGATCTATCCCATAGTTCATCTAATTTAAGTTCCAACAAAAGTTTAATTCCTAATCGTAGAAAACATAACATCAAAACTAAATGGAAGCTAGAAAATCAAAAGACATATGATAATCCCTTTCAATCTTTATGAAATCCATATTAGATTGATGGTAATCCTCCCCAAATATTTTTCCTTGCTTGTTCTTCATTATTCCTATCATCCTAGGCTATTAATTTATATTTTCTCGAGCCTTCCTTAAGCCTCTCTCTATAACTTAAAAATTAAAGTTTCTGTTGTGGACATGGTCACCCAAGCAATTGTGTTCATGACTGTATCCCTTAATCTCACTTTAATTCTTCAAAAATTATAAAAGAAAATATACTTCCAAAAAGCTACATGGTTTAGGACACGACTATGTCCACCTCCATATAGTTGTGTTTCTCAAGTATTGTTTCAATCCTTCAATTGTTAGCCTTGATTTTATCTAATTTTTTTACCCATGAATGAAATTAATACCTAAATATATAATACAAATTTAAGTATAAAAATAATTAAAAACTCTCAAATAATCAAACAAAAATTTTTATCTATTCTTAATATACGATTAGAAATATGGTCTGTTAAGCATTTATCAGCAGCAATCCTAGAATTTCCTTAATGCCTGACTTTAAGAATAAAAATAAGAGAACCTAAAGGTTTTAAAAAGAGACCTAAAAAAGCTTTAGAATGGATATATGAGTAATTGTCTGATTATTATGATGGATAACTGGAGAATCTACAAGAAAATTCATTATAATAAAATTTCAAAATTCCACCTTCATCAATTCCAATCCACAATCAACATCATTAAAAATCCACTTTATGTATGAATGCTTAAAAGTGGTAAACTATCATCAATTATTCAAAATTATCCAAAAAACTAAAAAAGATTTAAAAAATGGGATGGAATTGATTAAAATCAATGAAGTTATCACAAAATAGTTCAATTGAACTTTTAATATTACAAAGTAGTTGCTAAATAGGCTCAATTTGATAGAAAAATCAATAAATTTGTGAAGTTCCTAAATTTTTCATTGTGCCTAATTAAAATTTTTTTAATTTGGAACTTGAATATACAAATTTAGACAAAATTGAACACTGGAATGGTTCAAACATGCTTCTATTTGCATTAATCAACTATCAATTTCATAAAACGATGTACATTTTGAATAATTTTAGAACTCCCAAAATGCAATAAAAAACTGACCAAAAATAACTTTAATCAAAATTAATGACGAACATGTTTAACTAGAATTCTAAAACCTTAAGAAGTTAAATATCTAATTTGATGCACTCTATATGGCTTGAAATTGATTTCATAGAAATTTTAGGAATCATGAAATTAATTAAAAATTTAAGGAAAAGTGATAAAGTTTAAAAATACCAAATTACAAAGAGTTAGTTTTTACCTCATTGTGAAATGGGTGATATTAGAATAAATGTTGATAGAATTCAATTATAGAAGTGTTAAATAATTTGTTATATGTTTATGTCACCTAACACTCACCAGAGAGAGGAGTCATCTGAAAGAGAAGATGATAATGTGAAAAGAGCTTTAAAAATGTCGATTGAATCACAATGATATGTTAGAAGCTAGAGTGATTATGATAAGGAGAAGATGTTGTAAGGGAGATATTGAAGGACAACTATCAAGGGTGCAATGACACTTGTTAGTTTTTAGAAATAAAATAATAAATATATTTGTTTTTGGTGAAATAGACGAGGGAGAGGGAAAAGGGAGTTTAAAGATGACCATATTAGTGTACAATTAAATCAAACCAATTTGATCTATTAGTTGACCAATACATTGAACGAATTACTAATAAACTAACAGTATACAATACACAAGTTTATCTATAGATATTGGTTGACCTCACTCTCATATAGGTCAATTATTGTGGCATAAAACCATAAATTTTAATTTAGAAAGGCCTCCAAACTAATATTAAAACATTAAATAATTCAAACAATTACTAATCAAAAGCATATTTAAGTATAAAAGAAGATCATAATCAAATAGAATTCCCTTATCCTCACTCATTATTTTAGTGAATACAATATTTGGTTGATGTAGTGTTTCAAAAAATTCTAGCTTAACATCTTTATTTTTTCTAAAATGAAAATTTTTTTTATATATGCTTGTTTTTAGAGTAGTAAATGGGATTCTTTGTGATACAAATGACACCAATATTATCACTCCTAATGGATATCTTTGTAATTTGTACATAAAATTGAATGCCATATATTCAACTTTCACTATTAATAAAGATATATTTATTTCTTACTAAAACTTGAAACTAATACATTTCCTAGAAATTGACAAGTATATGATGTGCTTAGGATATCAAAGTCTTAATGACATCTTATCACACAAATATCTAAGTATGCACTTAAAGATAAAAATACGACACTCCTTAGGACTTAATTGAAATTTATAACACAAGCATATACTAAGCATAACATTAGACTTACTTATGGTGAGATAAAGTAAACTTCTAATCATGTCCCCAATGGCTTGGCTTAATCCATATGTTTTAGTAGTTCTTTAGTGCACTTAACTTGATTGATGAAGATGTCCCCCTTCATTTACTTAATTTGGAGTCCAAGAACAAATATTGAGCTCTTCTGTCATGCTCATCTAAATTCTTTATTCTTACACTTGAAAATTTTCTTACACAAGTGATCAAATCTATCTATAAGCATAAATAATCAATTGTAGAAAGTTTATAAAATTAGATTAAATCTAGAGTATCGATCCCATAGGAACTATAATACCATGTCTATTATTCCATGCTAAATAAAAATACTAAAATAAATTAGATTTTGGAAAATATTAATTCTATGTCTACTATTCCATGCTAAGAAAAATACTAAAATAAATAAGATTTAGGAAAATAATTAAATTGCTAAATTATCATAATCAAATAATTAAGCAAAGAGAAATTAATAAAACTAACACTAGGGTTTCAGGTTTCACTTATGTGAAATTCCATTTATCAAACAAGATTGATTATCTAGGTTGAAATAAGAATTAGCCTATAGTATTCATGTCCTTTATGAAGGAACATATGTATATCTATTTAGGTAACCACCACTTCCCAATATGCAATTAAAACATATCAAATTCCACAAACATAATTAATATGTTTCGTTATCACAATAATCTAAAACACTTTTATTCTTCAATGCTAAAGTGTTTATTCTCCTAATGTATATATGATACTTTACCTTTCATTCCTTTATACAATCCCTAATACTGAATCTATAGTGATCAACTATAAATCTATATTAAAATGAAAAGAACAAATTCAACTAATAATAATCAAATCATATATTGGTAATTTATGAATCCATCCTAAGCTACATCCCTAGCCCTAACTAGGATTTCAACTACTGAACATAACAAAAGAAAAATAAAATAAAATAATCTTAATATAAAAGAAAGAAAGGGTAGAAAGAACTAAAAGAGTTTTCACAGGCTCTTCTAAATCTTACGCTAAATCCTTCCTTGATGTGAGGAAACCCTAAAACTATAATATTTATAGTAAAGAAGATTGCCATTAGCATTAACTAATAAGAGAATTTATAACCTAGGGTTTCATAAAATATTTTTAAAGGGATCGAACTTGTAATTTTGCATGTTTTTGGATTAATTATTATGAGAACTAGTTGTTCGACGCTAATTTTATTCTAAAACTTTTATAATTTGATGAGTCCAATACTAGTTTCACTTTAAATACGACATTAATTATGTTCCAAGTATTCTACAAAGTTGTAGGATTTTAAGAATCACCTTAGTTAGATATCTATGGAGAAAGTATGCTTAAATATCTGCTTCCTCCTTAAAATTATCACCTACAATACAATTCTAACATACGACAATATCACACAATTCTATGTAAAACATGCTATAAAAATGCTAAACAACATCTAACTTAGTCCCTACAAACATATAAAATGTGAACCTATTAACAAGTCTTTCATTAGTTGCATAAAAATATCATTAACATAAATTTGAAAAATTAGAAAGTCATGCTTATGGTCTTCAATGAAAAGATTTGTGTCAACTTTATCTTTAGTAAAACTATTCTCTAAAAGAAATGCACTTAACTTATCAAACGAAGTTTTAAGTTCTTATTTCAAATCATTTAAATCTTTCAAAACTTTATAAAAAGGTAAGTTGTATCATGAATTTCAAAATCAATTTAATCATCACAAACTACCTTTGGAATAAAATCATTTAAAATAATTTAAAACTTGTATATGATACATATGTGCAAGTAACAATATAATAGACTCTAATCCAGTTATTAGTGCAAAAGTTTCTTAAAATCAGTATCTTCCTCTTAATTGTACCATTTAGTCAACAATCTAGCTTTGTTTCTCACAATGGTAGCCAATTCATCTAGTTTTTTTTCTAAACTCCCACTTGTTACCTATGATTTGATGGTCTTTAACTCTACGTACTAAAGTCCACACCTTGCTTTTCTTAAATTGGTCTTTTAATTCATATTAATAATCTAACTTTCATCACTAAATGCTTATTTTAAAGTTGTGGGCCTAATATGAGAAATAAAAACAAGATAAGATATATCTATAAGATGTGGTCTAGTAATTAATCCTTGTAAAATATCACCTTTGATTCATTTTTTAGGATAATTTTTTTTGAATTTCCAATCTCTTAGAGGTTCATCAACCGTCTTATCTCATTCACTTTTTACAACAATTTATATGCTTTAGCTCATGTAAGGTGTTTTAGTGATTTTTTTCCTCTTCAAAGGCTAATTTCTTTAAATCTTTGGACGGATTTACTTCATCTTCATTTTTTTTTTTGGGAAGCAAGAGATTCATAAAAAGAACATGATATAATCTTTAATACTAAGACTCTTCTTATTAAACACTTTAAATGCTTCACTAGTAAATGATATCCAAGTAAAATTCATTCATCTAATTTGGTATCAAACTTTTCCAAGTTATCTTTAGTGTTCAAAACATGGCACCTATAGCTGAAAATTTTAAAGCAATTGATCTCTAATTTTTTTTAAGCACACAATGTAGTTGTAACTAGCATGACAAGTACATATTAATCTCACGAGCACTTTTAATACTAGTTCTAATTATATTTCCACTATCTAATCTAAATAAACAAGAGATCAATTTGAAAAAAAATAAAAACTAAACTAATATAAGAAATTAGCAAGAGTTATACCTAAAACGATAGATAAGAATAATAATTGATAGATAGAATATTCTTAGACGTCGAATCCTTTTACAATTTTATTATACTTGAATTATCTTGATTCAATGATTAATCTTAATTACTTGGATTGATATGAATTCTTAATTTACAAGTATATTCTTTCCCAAGACATGTAATCCCTATCTTTAATTTAATTGATTTTAATCTCTTTTTAATCAAAACTAGTAAGAATGCAATAACTTGCTTTATAAATTTATATGATAGTTTTCACCCTAACTTAGAAAGATTTTGGAGTTTTGTTAAGTAATTTGCACTTAACCCCCAATATTTTTGTTGTGATCTAATCATACATTTCATCTCTCAAATCTCAATCATTAATCAAATAATTGAATCTTCCACTTCAATTTAGTAAACTATAAGAACATAAATAAATCTTCAAGAAAAAGCAATCTTTTATTCAAACAAAGAAATCAATTAAAAATATAATTCTAGGTACAGTACATCTAGCTATATATCCTTAATTTATAAAAAAAACAAATATAATCCATAAGGAAAAATAAAAAAAGAGATAAAAATAAGCTCATGTTTCTAAATCTTGATCCTTTTTAATTGATCTTGATGGAATCTTGCTTTCCTCTAAGATTGCTTCTCCTTGATATGCTCTTTAAGAATCTTTAACCATAGGATTGATTTTTAGTTCTTCTATACATGTCTCTCCTTTTCTCTTTTATTTCATGAAACTTAAGATTTTTTGTCATATTCTAGTCAAACATGACCCTGCATTAGTCCCCTATTACTTTATGCCCCTCTTAAGTTTAATTTCATAAAACTTACTGCTAACATAGGTTTAACACAACCTTATATTTATCCTTATTTTAATTCTTTCCTCTAAAATCACCCTAGAATCATTCTCGATTAACTCAAACTTGTATAAATTCATTTGTTTTTCATTAGAGAGCTAGAAAAATCCTATAAACAAAATGTAAACCTAATTAAATACAAAATCACATATAAATATTAAAATGAAATCTAAATTATGTCTATTTCACACTAGAAACATAGTAAAGTTATCCCACACTTAAGTATTTGCTTATCCTCAAACAAATCAATTTCACTACTCTCAACTTAATAAGAAGCATCTCTAGGAAAATATTAAGCACTTTAAAGATATCAATTAATATTCTTCATTATTCATTTAATTACAAAGTGCATTGAATTATTATACATTTGGCTACTTGTATCAATTTATAAATCAATCTAATTTATTCCCTAGTTCTTCAAACTTAAAATAAACTCACACTAATTGACTGAATGCATAAAATAAAAATTCATGAGAAAATTGATTCAAAATTTAAATATTTTTGTACCCCTTATTTAAAATAAAACATCAAATTTAAACATATACAAGAGCATTCAAGAATTGTTTGAAAAGTTACCTAACTTTTTTAAGCAAAATTAAACAACTTGCATACATATTATTAGTTATTCAACTAGGTCACTATTTCAAATGGCTACTAGTACCACTCTTTAACTTCAACCTTTTTAATTGTTTTGAAGCTATAGGAGAGAATTTATTTATGCTAACTTATTTACACTTTTCTGTTTATGAAAATGTTTAAAATTTTCACATTTAACTCAATGCATTTACAAATTATAAGTAGTTTCATAACGTAAATAAGGTATCCATTTTCAAAATTAGTGAACTAAACTAAAATCAACTTAATTATCAAACTTTATAACTTTTTCCCTGATAATTTAGCTCAAAATTACAACATAATGAATGATCTTTCCTTTTAAAATTACAAAAATTCAAAATTTTCATTATTAAGCTAATTATAAAAAAATTGGCAAGCCTGATTGCTAAGTCCCTCCTCCATACTTAAATTGTATATTGTCCTTAATATATAAAACATCGAAGAATAATGAAAAATATGGAAGGAGGTAATGATAATTGTTACTCCCTTATATATAGAATTTGATGGCCTTATCTACTACATCAATATCTATATCAGGCTAATGAAATATGATCTATGTCTAGCATGTGAGGTTGATGTTATCTTTATAACATATATAACGCTTCCTTTTTTATTTTAGTTGGATCTCTGTAATCACTTCACTCAATGTAGATCAATAATCAACTTTGTGCTTCCATCCATATTCCCAAATAAAGGCTTATTAGCCTTGATATATTCCATATGCTTCAATGTAATAAGGATTTTTTTTAATGAAAAAGTAACCATTAAAAGAAAATGTCAAGGTACTTCAAGTACAGCCTGTTCAAAATCTAGAAAACTAGCTAACTCAGCAAGAGGAGCAGTATGGATAAGTAAAGGTACCGAGCATACCAGCCCCTGGCGGGCAAGTAAGTCGGCACATCGGTTTGCCTCACTAAAAATATGACTAAAACAGACATCCTCGAAAGCAACACGAAACTCCCAACACCAATGTAAAGGCCAGATCGCCGAAGCCAAAGGTCGCTCCTGCAACATTTGCCATGCCTCATAAGAATCTGTCTCAAGATGTAGTTTGTTGACTCGATGCCGAGCAGCCAGCTCCATACCCTTACAAACAGCCTGCAATTCCGCCTCTACCACCGATATTTGATTTAGGTACATTTTGGATGTGACGGAGCTAAATTGACCCAAAAGTATAATTATTGAGCCATCTTCTCAATGTTCATACTTCATGGAGCAAGAAGAAGAAGATTACAAGAAGAGGGGACAAAGTAAAGCACAAAAATGGAGGCATGTGTAACATTTTGATTTAAAAGTTACAACCATAAGACCACGACTATGACATGAATTATAAGCATTCTTGTAATTCACCATGAGGCAACATGAGTTAAATGGGTAGCTGTCCATTTAAGCCAACTATCCATTTAACCTAACTACCATATTTTAAATAGGGAAAACTGGGATTAGAAGAGCTTGTTGTTAATCTACAACTAATAGTTCTAAGAGAGGTATGAAAGCATTACATAAATTAAATATGTTTAATCATGTGTAGGTTGAGATTGATCCAAGAACTAGGTTTACACACATTCATTACTTTTATCGTTTTCAATTGTTTGTTATAATTTGTTTTTGATAGTTTAATTTTACATTATTTTCTTAATTACATAACAAAACCCTTCTTTTTATTTACTTTGCATCAATTATTTTCACTAATAGAATTAACTGAACATTCACTGTGGATACGACCCTATCTCACCACATATACAAGCTTTTAGTATCCAGAGTCAGGTAAATCTAAAGTGCACTCAACACGTGTTGTCAAATTTTGTAGTCACAAACCAAAACTCTTATTCATTTTCCATATTTCCTAATAAAAGAAAATCATATATAAAGATGAATGACTTTCAAAACTATATCAAGAACTTAACATTTAAAGCTTCTACTCATTATCATTTAATAATCATCATCTTCAGAAACTGAGTAATCTAATGGTATACTTGGACAAAATGTGTTCAAATAAGATATATTCATAGGTACACTTTTAGGTTTTATGTAATTGGGGAAATAAACTAAAATTAAATAGCAAAAATGAATTATACCAAACAACTGAAAATGATAAAAGTGATGAATGTATGTGAAACCAGTTCTCAGATCAATCTCATCCTACATATGATTAAACATATTTCTTTGTTATAATGCTTTCACACCTCTCATAGAACTATTGGTCATAGATTAAAAACAAGCTCTACTAATCCCTATTTTTCCTTGGAAAACTGACCAATCTAAGTAACAATCACACAAGCTTAGATCATTTAACCTAGGCTACGTTATACCAAATGATTAAAAACTATTAGTTGCCACATGTTAGTCCAAATCAACAATTACAGAGTGTATTAGCAATGGGTTAAAAATATAAACAATGCTTGTGATAGAAGATCTTGCTGCTATGTCATGATCGTGACACCTTTGTCACCATCGTGATAGAAACTTGCCATTTATACCTCTACTTGTTCCGTAATATGCATATAAAAAAGTAGGTTCTGAGGTCTTCTGGACATTTGTTCTCCTATGTCTCCAGTTTCCATATAACTAAAAATCAAGTCTTTTTGGACTTTTATAGCATAAGATATATATTAAACATCACAAGCTACTTCAAAATAGGATCAATTTTTATCTCACTTTCAAATGTCATAAATAAGTCACTCTTTTATATATATTTATAGTTATATGTCTTAAGTTTCATTTTCAACTAAAATCACCCAATTTAGAGGTCTGTAGGCTAAGTTATGACCCAAACAATGTGACTTGTTCAAACAAACCTAAGAAGAATTCCACTACACGATACTCTTGTCATATTCAACCAATTTCGTGCAAGATAACTCCAAAATAACACCAACATACCATCCCATAAATCATTCCATATCCAAATGAATCATTTTATCCATTCAAACATACACACAAAGAGAAATTAAACTAAGTGTAGTGCCAAACCTTAAAATTGGCCAGGTAGTTCTTCTAATGCCTTTCCTTCCCTTCCTCTTAATCCCAATTCCAACCTTGTAATTGCAATTCTTCATAAACAAAGCAAGAAAAGATAAATATGAAGAGAAAACCATTAACTTTTACCTTGATTTCCGCCTAAGATTAGCTTGATTCCTTACATGCAAAATGATGGGAAGAGGAAGATGAAGTGGAGAGAAAATGAGAGAGGAAAAATCTGGAATTCAAACTCTAAAATTCTGCCCCTCTCTTCTTTCCATATGCCCATTTAATTCACTTTCAAGACTTACACACTTGCTTAATTCCTGTTGGACACACATGATTTATTCTTATTGATCACACATGCTTTAATCCAATTTATCCATGTGTTAACTTTGGGAAAATTGCACATTGGTCCTTCTTCTTCCTTTAATTCCCACATTGGCCCATAATCTCCTCAATTAATTTCATTCTCATCCATATTTCACGTCTAAGCATATATGTCCATGTTGAAATGAACAAATTATCCATTTACCTATGTCTTTTACATTAAGCACCATTACGCCTCTCACTATGCTTAGATACTCTTAATTCGGTATGGTCACTTCTTAATACTCCCTAGAAATGCTATAACACTTCTAGGGTATATGTTGGGGCCTTACAAATACCATAGTACATAGTCGATACTGATTTAACTTTAAAATATATATTACTATGCCTCTCCAAGCTTCCTTATTATGATCTGCTAAGGAATACTATCCTCTTCTTCCTTCCTTTGTGCTTGGTAGCTATAGCACTTGAAAATAATCTGAAAACATATGATCAAGGAAGATAATTCTAAAAATTAACAAATAAATACAAAACTAAATAAAAATTTCATAGTTAGTAACAATAATATAAAATTACAAAAAAACAAAGAAACAAAAGACTAGATTAATAAAAATCATTCCTTTTTAAAATTACAATCCCTAATAACAATACCAAAAAATTAAATTCTATTTTATCAAAAACTAGTTGTAGCTAGCATTGACAGGTACTTGTCAATCTCACAAGAACTGTAATTACTAGTATTAATCATATTTCTATTATCTAATCTAGATTAATGAGTGATTATAATACAAAAGAAAAATTAAACTAATTTAAATAATAAACAAGAGTTAATTCACCAAAATTATATATAAGAATAAATATATATCTATATATATATAGACTTTGATGTAGAATTCCCTTAAAAGTTTACTATGTTTGAATTATCATAATTCAATAATTTGTCCTAGTTACTTGGATCAATTGGAATTCCTAAGTTACAAACATATTTTATCTCAAGATATATAATCTTTATCCTTAAGTTGATTGATTGAAATCTCTTTCTAATCAAAACACCTAAGAGCACATTAACTTGCTCTTTAAATTCCCACAATACGTTTCACCTTAACTCAGAAAGACCTCCCGTTTGTCTCTTGAGAGTAACTCACACTTAACTTATTTATCCACCTTTTAATCTAACTCTATATTTCATCACTCGAATTTTAATAAATGGATCAAATAATTGAATCTTCCTTTTTTTATACTTTAAATTCAATCAATTATAAGAATATGGACAAATTTTAAAAAAAAAACCAAAATCTTTCATTTAAATAAAGAAATCAATTCGAAAAATAATTCTCACATCTGAATCTATATCTCAACTTAATATAATAAAATGAAGACAATCCAAAAAGAACAATAAAGAAATAAGAATAAGAATGAGTTCATAGTTCTTAAATGATCTTGAAGGAAACTTACTTTCCTCTAAGATTACTGATATGTACTTTACTATTAATACATTTAGTCTATGACATTTAGAGATTAATGCTTTAAAATGCTTAAGACATTCACTTTAGTTCATATTTGGTTTTAGGTACAATTTGGAAGCATAAGAGCTAAAGTAAGTTGAGAGCACATTCTTCAAGTTGTCTTATTGAGATTCACACTCAATTATCTTCATGCAATGAGAATGACAAGGATTAGAGCAGAGAGGAGACAAAAAATGACTAAAATGAGAACATTTGAAGAAATGTAAGACTCATGACCATGCACCAAAAGTCATGACCAAAGTCGTGACCATGAGCATCAACTTGAAAGTAATGGTCATGACTATAATGTCAAACTCATGACTTTCATGTCAAGACCATGACTATTATGTCATGCCTATAACACGAAGGCTCACAGTCATAAGGTTCAATAAGGCCATTCATGACCATGAGTTATCAAGTCATGCTTGTGACTTTTGACACCTGGGCACCTGAAACCTAATATTTAGTATCTATAAAACATTTGTCGCTAAAGAGTGGAGAGAACATGGATGAATCATTTCCAGACACGAATAAGGGGTAGAGCATAACTCCTTTGGAGACCCATGGAGGGCTAGGCTTCCCTTGTGAGATCCCATATCGACTGAAGAGGGAAACGAAGTACGCCTTATAAGGGTATGGAAACCTCTTCCCTATAGACATGTTTTCCTGGCTGAGCTAGGAAAAACAAAATCGTGAGGGTTTGGGCTAGGTCTAAAGCCCAAAGTGGATAATATCTGTGGGAGGGTGATCTGGGCTATTACAATATCGGCTGAAGAGGAGAACAAAGTATGCCTTATAAGGGTGTGGATAGCTCTTCCCTATAGATGTGTTCTTCCGGTTAGGCTAGGAAGAACAAAACCGTGAGGGTTTCAGCTGGGCCCAAAGCCCAAAGCGGACAATATCTATAGGCAGGTGGTCTAGGTTATTAAAAATGGTATCAGAACTGGTTCCTAACCTATTGTGCTAGCTAAGACGTTGGGCCCAAAAGGGGGTAGATTGTGAGAATCCCACATCGGTTGGAGAGGAGAACGGAGTATGCCTTATAAGGGTATGGATACCTCTCTCCCATAAATGCATTTTCCTAGCTAGGCTAGGAAGAGCAAAATAGTGAGGGTTTGAACAGGCCCAAATCCCAACGCAAACAATATCTGTGGAAGGGTGATATGGGCTATTACAAGTGGTATTAGAACCAATACCTAGGTCGGTATGCCATTGAGGACGCTGGGCCTCCAGGGGGTGGATAGTGTGAGATCCCACAACTGTTAGGCCCTGAATTTTTTTTTTATTTAGTAAGCATGATTCGAATAAATTTTGTGGTATTGTTGGATAAATCATTTTAATTGGAGTTAACTATTATGTCAAGTTTAGGGGGATTTAATTCATGGATTGATGGAATTAAAGTATTGATGTTGTAAGATGCATAAGGGTATTTTTGGAAGATTAATTAAGGTTAGAAGCACTAAGGCATTAAAGGAAGGGTAAGGTGGACTTTCCTCACCCATTAAGGGTAGAATGGGAAGAGGAAAAGATTGTCTAGTAACTAAGAAGACCAAAAACGTGAATGAAGCAAAGAAGGAGAGAAAACCAAAAAGGAAGAGAGAGAAAGAAGAAGAGAGGTTTCGGTGGAGTTAAAAGAATAGAACTTTGAACTAGGTCACGAATTTTCTTAGTTTTAAAGAGAGAATTTGAGGTTACGGAAAAAGGGAAAAAGAAAGAGGAAGGGAAAGGCTTTCTTTAAAGCTAAGAATCTTACTAGCTGGTGAAGATTCAAAGTAAGTCGATTCTTAAATCTCTTGGAGTTTTGAAGGGTTTTGGTTCAAAGAGCTTGGGAATTGCATGGGTTTAAGTATTCTAGGGTCAATTTCATGTTTTTGATTTTATGGGTTCTCAATTTGAATTTCCTATTGAATAAGAACTTGGTTTGTTATAGAAAACCAAGTATACCCGATCCAAGGCGAAGAGGAAAGACAACAGTGAACTTGGATTGTCAAACGGATTTGGTGGGTAAAATATTTACGGTTATTGTGTAATGGGCAATATGCCTAAAGGTATGTGCATGAGTTTAAATTTCTAAATTTGTGAAATTTCTCCAATGTAGAACATGCATTATGATGCATGTCATGTTATGTATGGAATTTGGATATTGCTAAATTGTGAGTATGATTTTGGTATGCCATTAAATTTTGTATGGCATTTTGATTAAATGGAAAGAAGAAAAAGTATAAGAATATGAACATGTAATTGATTAAATTAGCATAAGATTTGATTGTGCTTGGGCGAGAGAGTAATCGTTTCATAGTCACGTGCACGTCGACGTAAAGCCTTGTCCCGGCAGCCCGCTTGTGGCCCACGAGATCCAAAAATGGACTCGTTTTGTTCACGGAGTAAACTTCGATTTCTCTGTTTTGTTCACGAAACCCTCGAGCCAATTGTTTGTGCATTTGCATTGGACATGTTAAGTTGTGCTTTGCTGTTAAATTACATTCAACATGATCTATGTGATGATGACTTGAATTGTGTTTCGTATGCCAATATGAATGTACATATATGTATACATATATATTTGTGATTGTGTGGCTCATTGCCAATGGCTATAACTATTTTAGCCACTGAGTTGTGCAGCTCAACCCCCAATTTTTCCTCCTCAGGTGCAAATCGAGAAGACAAGTGATCCTTGCAAGGCATTCGGACTCCAAAATAGATATAAGACTTTTATACTAAGTGATTTTGGATAGCATATTCAGCATATCAATATTGAACATCTTTCATATTTTGTTTTAAGTTTTGATATTTATATGGAAATGTAACAACTCTGACTGTGTTTAAAAATGAGAAAGTCAGATTGAATTCCTATCCATGCCTGATTTTGTTATTTTAAAGATTTGGGATAATGAATTGTACTTGTGCATAATCTTATTTTTTGAATTGCGAAAGGTTGTTAGTCTCAGAGTAGCATGTTAGAATAGGGTAGATTGCGTTCTGAACTCAAGGGAAAACACAGACGAAAGGAATCGTCTGTGATGACGTCACTCACAAACACAAAGGAAAATATAGAGGAAGAGTATCGTCTGTGATGACGTCACACACAGATGCAAAGAAAAAACACAGACTAAAGGAATCGTCTATGATGACGTCACACACAGATGCAAAGGAAAATATAGAGGAAAGGAATCGTCTATGATGACGTCATACATAGATACAAAGAAGGATAGACGATAGAAAGGCAGATGCAATGAAAGGCAAACAATAGATGAGCAGACAATAGAAAGACAAACGATAAAACACAGACGATAGGAGAGTCAAACCCAGATGATAAAAGTCAAAGACAGACGATAAAAAATAGACGATAAGGGAGTCAAACATGACGATAAAAGTCAAAGACAGGCAATAAAACACAGAAGATACGGGAGTCAAACCCAAATGATAAAAGTCAAAGATAGACGATAAAACACAGACGAAAGAAAGGCAGACGGTAGGCGAAAGATAGACGATAGAGGTCAAACATAGATGATAGAAAGTCAAACACAGACGAGAAGCAGAAAAAAGAAGAAGAAGTTAAGAAGTTAGGCTAATTGTCCCGTAGTATGTATACATATGCAAAGTGTGGGCTCACCAATGCTATTTGGGCTCGAATGGAGATGGGCCTAAAAAGGGGTTAGTTGAATACCAAGGTTTGAGTAAATGTTTGGTATGTGAATCCAAATACGATAGTCGGGCTTCGAAAATGGGGTCTGACATCTTGTGGTATCAGAGCTTAGGCTTTTCCTAGGCATAGAATGCATAGTAGGATAAATTGCTATGTTATGTGATTAATTGTTT